>JAJHUR010094463.1:9521-29400 GCA_027495735.1 Lutjanus campechanus | reverse complement strand
AACAAAAAAAAAAAAAAAAAAAAAAGAAATGAAGAGAAGAGACGAAGGTCGGTAGGGCATTGTCCAGACAGACCTTTCAGACTTGAATGTTTGACCTTTCGCAGCTCTCAAACATGGATCAAACTAATTAAGTTAGTCTGCCACTTTCAAACACCCAAATAGAACACCCACACCCAGCCACAGATACACACTGTGATTAACGCTGTCTCGTTCCTGTTCCCAATACAGAAAGCACACACAGACACACAGACACACACTTTCCTAACACCAAAGCTCACACCAATTTGAATCTGAGCGTCATCGGAGTAGCATTTGTATTGTCACAATCCTTTTTTAAAATTACGTAATGCTAATACCTCTGTAGTATTTTGCTATTTCCTTTCCCATTCGTTTCGGTGCAGATGGGAATGTGTGTGAAAATATCAGACAGTCTCATGTTTTTCTTATTAATAAGGGCAGATTAAGAGATTTGCCATTCGACGCTCAAGCCCACAACTGTCAAAACAGCAGGCAGGAAAAGCGAGTTCTTTTCTCCCCTCTGGAACAGCCCCCACTAAGAATACATGAATACAGATCTGTGTGAGTGGGCATATTTATGAGAGATAAATGTGTTTTTCGGGTGTGTGTGAGTGTGAGTGCATATCTGCATGCATTTTAGGATTAAAATGGATATCAGTCAGTGTTACAAGACTCATGGCGATTGATGTCATTTTTTTCTGATTTGCCTCCAGTTTTTGTTGATTTTTGGATGTTGTGATCAATGTCACGGCGTAAACAGATCCACAAGGAAATCTCTTAGAAGAATTTTGATCTGCATCTTTCCGTTGGAAGCGAAGAACGGCAGCTGTCCGGCTTCTGTCAACACCATCAATCGCTAAGAACGCGCAACCTGCTTGTCTCGCGCCGACCTTTGAACTTCTCTGCTGTACAAATGCCTTCAGCTGCCAATGTCACGGCCAAGGCTGGCAGCGCCGGCTTTGTCCCGGACGTCATCCTCTCCCCCCGCTGCCCATGGCAACCCCGCCGCCCCCAACCCCTCCACGCCACCACCAACCCAACAAAGCCAGACAAATGATTTCGATTTGTCCTCTGCAGCCCGCGGAAGAAGTTATCGATACAATCCGCCAAATGATGTCAAGGATTTGTCAGCAAAGCTTATGAATGACAAAAACAGCCCACCTCCTTCCACTCCCCTCCATCCCCCTCCTAACCTAAAAACACCTCTACTGCAGGCCAAGAAGATTGAGAGCCAGGAAACTTTATTGATTTCTTCTCCCTGCATCCTCACCCTCACCTTCTTAAATAGAAGCTCAAGCTACAAAGGCCAGAGCAGCAGCTTTTGTGTGCTAAAATGTGGCTAAAAGCTTTCTGGAAGGTTGAGGGAAGGGATTGAATTGGATATTGCATCTAATGCTGCCTCCAGCAGATGGGCTTTACAGCCGACTGAAGGAAAGGAGCTGTGTTTGGCTGGCAAGCTGGCTGGACGCTTGTTTGACTGGCTGGCTGACATCTCTGCATCCCCTCCTTCCTTTAGCTTGGGTTGTTTGTGAAAAAGATCAGTGGGATGGTGGGTAAATAGATCAACTTTGTGCTGCTGACAAAAGAGGGTGTTGGAAGGGTAGTGGGCTGAGCTGATGCCATTGAGAAGCGGCCTGACAGAAGGGTGTGATGCCAAAGATGGTATGTCTGGCTGGGAGTGGACGTGCTAAATGAGGGCTGGCGGACGGTGCAGACATGGAGAACAAATAAGAAGAGGGAGGAGTGGCGTGTGAATGCCAAAAGTAGACATGAGAGCAATCAAAGAGAAGAGCAATACTGTGGTGCACAAAAAAAAATCTCCACCATACAACGATACGAAGATTATTTAAGGAGCATTTGTGCGAGGATTAAGGTACCTCAGTTTGCTTCGAACAAAAGGCTGTCAGATCAGTTGCATCTGAAACTCCTCCCCCAGAGGCAGATGTGGGGTGGGGACTGCGCCCAACAACTTTTGTAACTTTGTAAAGCTGGGTATACACTGTACCATTTTGGGCTGTCTCAGACGAAAGATGACTAAATGTGGCAATATCTTTGGTCATGGCTCCAAAACGGTGGTTCTACGTCGCACTGTGAGAGAGGTTCATAGATGGTCATTATCATGGTGTTGCGACTAAAGACAAAACTGCTATGATCTACATCTACTAACCAACCTATAGAAATGCAACATTAAATGACCCATTAATCAACGCGACACTGTGAGAGAGATAATATTTGCTGGCGCAAAAAAACCCCGCCTCCTCTTCCTTTTTCAGGCACATAAATGCAACTATTGCAAGGACTCAGTCCCTGTGTAGGATCATTTTGTTGCATCTCTAGCCGTGAAGTAGACTGATGATGCACACTGATTCGACGTGATGCACACTGATGACATTTTATTGACTAGCCTCCAATTCAGTAGGTGTTATCATCATACGGTCTACATTCATCAAACTTGACGTCGTACCCAAGTTTATTAGATCCATGTCGTACAGTGTGGGTTGCAATAAACTCATAAGATTGCTAAAATCTCACTGTAGGAGGCTCCTAGGAATTCCAGGAGAGGGAGCAGGGAGGGTGAGTGATGCAGCCTGAAGGAGGCTATAATGGTGCACTTTTCATCGCGACTTAGAAAGCGGCCTTTAGGCCCTGGAGCCTCATTTATAAAAGTTGTCTTAGATTTATGCTTAAATTTGGTCTACAAGGAACAGTAAAATATGTATTTTTGATTTTGGTGTCAACTTTCACTTTCATACACGTGTTACTCGGTGGACTAAATACTGGGTTGACAAACAAAGCCAAACACATAATCCTATCACACTGTTCATGAGGCTAATGCCATTTTCACCACAGGCGAGGGCACATATGTGGCCCAAACTGCAAAAGAGATGAGCCAACTTCCATGTCAAAATAAGGTTTTGTAAATAACTACTTCGACATGGTTTTCTCTGCAAGACATACTTAAGATTAACCTGACACGCCAGATGGTTTGTTATTCAGAACCATCTGGGAAGTCATCCTTAGAAACTGTTTGGAAAATGGCAGCACTTTAAAAAAAAAAAAAACACTTGGCAGGTGATTGGGTGAACGATCTGTCTATCATGTCTAACTTCAGCCAATCAGATCAAACTCTTGCTGAAGCCGGTCGGGAGAAGAGCGAAAACATCTTTTCCATGGAGAAAAGCCTTCAGTGCTGTTCTTTGCTTTCAATGAGGAAACACTCTTCAGTTCTGATATAACTGATGCCATTGTTTGTTCGAGATGAATCGCTTCCAATGGACGCTTCTCACTGTCCTCACATCTGAAACCAGTTGTCTCTTCCAGGATGCCGATTGGCTGCACCCCTTTTGGTGCGGACACAAACACATGGATTCTCGCCCCTGGTGACACAAGGAGCAGGCAGAGAGCATCATCTGTTGTCATGATTCCAGTCAGCAAAAGAAGATGCTATCAAACTGCATCGATTCAGACCATCTTTTTTCTTTTTAAAAAAAAATCTGTCTCTTGTGGGCCTCCCAACTTTATGGAAGTGCTCGACTAAATTGCTCAAGTACTCTTTTAAACAGTCTATTAAATAATCTATACCTTTGTCAACAGCGATCTTTGATACGTCTCTGACACTTATAATATAGATATAAACCATAAGTAACAAATTATTGTCTCATCACTCCAGTCACATCTATCACCATACAAAGGCTTCAGGAGGAAATATTGTTTTGTCATCGTCTAATTGGTCTGAGAACATGTGTTCACAGATTTTATTTTCTCCACTGTTCACTTGCAGCACCGTCCTCCCTCACTGAGCTGTGTACCGGGGGAGCCTTGGATCAGGAGTGTTTGTTCCAAAAGAGTTCAGAGCTGGAAATCCAGAAAGTTCAGCACCTGGCCAAGTAATTGTTGAGTCATTGCTATTGATCAGCCCTCCCTGAAAATACAGCCTTTAATGCACCTTTAACCTTAAACTAAAGGGATCCAGAATCTTGAAAATAAGGGAGGAAATATGTATTAAAGGGAAACAGTGGTGCCCTCACTCACCGGCCCCCCCACTTGGCCTTGTCCTCTGCATCGCAGGAGAACACACAAGGACTCCCATCTCCTGAGGTAAGCTCTTTGGCAAACATAGTGCTGATTAAAACAAACAGGCCAGCGAGCCCCGCTGCTGGGGAGGACAGGGCAAACAGGACCGGTGCAGCGGGAGGCCTGGAGATGGCATGAACCAGACTGCGGCGCGAAGAACAGAGCAAAGACAAATGTCTCATTTCCACTGCACGGTATGGCTCGGTTCAACTTGCAACTTGTTTGGAACCTTTTGGTTTGTTTTTTTTTTCTTTGGTTTTCCATTGGTGAAGGCTGTGGATAGTACCTGGTACCTGGACATTTAAAAGGACATAAAAGACATAACAAGACAAACACAACATAACAAGATGCAACAAGACATGAAGAGTGTAAAAGATGTAACCACATGAAAACAACATAACAAGACACAAATAGCATAGAAGACAAAACAAGACGAAAATGACATAACAAGACGAAAACAGCCTAAATGATGTAACGAGATAAAAATGATGTAAGAGACGTTGGACAGTTACTGAATGTGCACGTCAACGTGTCGTGATGAACATCGTGTGTGTGGGACAATGTTAGTTAATGGTGCTTGTGTGGGAGTGGTTCTGTCAAACTTTTCGTGTTATAATTGTTTTCACGCAATATTTGGTAAGGTAACATCAAAGGTTAATACATACAATAGTTGGGTAATGATTCAAGATTCACTTCAGGTTAAATTATAAATAGTCAACTGGAAATTTCTTAGACCCTGTAACAGTACCCATGAAAATGAAAAAAAAAATCTATGAACCTTTATGTCATCTATAAACCTAGTGGATGAAATTCAGCTTGGTTCCAAAGAGTTGCATGTTGGGCAGTTTGAGTAATTAGCATATTGAGCTAATTAATTGCCAGAAATTAGAATGGATGGTTGTGATTTTGCTTCTTTGTTAACTAGAAAGGTGATCTAAGAGCCAAGACAAGTTTTCAGATTCATAAATTTAAATGATTGTGATATAAAAGTTTATTTATTTATGTTTTTTTAATTTATAAATAAAAAATACCCATAACATACATAATACCAACACATCAAGACAGTGTATTTTACTATTAGTGCAAATATATAATGTAAATGTAGAAATGTAGTTTGTGATTATTTATTCTACAATAAAAAAATTACACACACACACGTGTGGGGATTGTTTGTCTAATCACAAAAAATAACAAAAATAAAAAATAATAAATGCAGACTGGGGGTCATCATTGTTTATAAAATCTTTTTTACATTTCTGGACATCACAAACATGAACTTAGACTCTTAGATCACCTTTCAGCAATTTCTAGTTTTTGCCAGTTAACTAGGGTGCTATGCTAATGACTGAACCTGCCCAACATGCAACTCTTAGCAACCAAGTTGAATTTAATCCACTGGGCCTACAGATGACATTTCAATCATATAAATTCATAGGAAACAACATTGCCGGCTTTCATACAGGCTGTATAGGGGTTCCTAGTAGATTAAAAGATAGAGACAGTCAAGCTTGGCAGCACATGCATGCATATACAGGGTGTCAACATAATTTACAACAAATACTTTTAATTTTCTGTTAAACAACATTACAAAAACACATTTAAGTATGACAGTATGGATTAATCCACGGAGAAGAGACTCTGAGCATAGAAACTTAAAGCAGCGAGAGTCACCAGTAAACTGATGTGAACAGAAACTATACATTTAGTCGCTGAGCTCTCTTCCTGACAGCTGTACATGTTGTTTGCGTGCCAGAGAGATGAACCTGGGCTCCCTGGTGGGGAAAGAGAATGGCTGTCATTTCTCAGTGTACTCAATGGTTTTAGTGTCAGCTTAAAAGAGGCCAGAATCCTGCCAAGACTAAGTAACGGATCTACAGGCATTTACGAAGCATGTGAAATCTTCCTCCATGTTCTCATTCTGCCCTAATTCAATTAGGCTCCTCTCCAAACGAGCCTGGGACCGCACATTCTTCTCTCTCTGAAGAGGAGCATCAGACAGTTGCCGAGGTGCCGGGACTAAACTCTCACCTCATCGCTCCGGCCTCTCTGTATCTGCTCCGCACGCTAACACCCTGATAAGCATCAGATGCTGCAGCGGTCAGCCAGGATCCCATGACATCAGCCAGGCCAGAGTGTCAACTGAGCAGCTCTGCAGCGCTCAGGACACACTGATCTTATTGGCCGTCTTCTATACATGGTAATGATGTCATCACCATGTCACCCTCGGGACTAGCTCAGAGCCACTATGGCTATGCTGAGCTTTAAGAACCTGTTCATATCAGTGTGCAATGTAAAAATAAAACAGCAACCAGCAATTTGTTAAAGAGGAGGAATACAGAGCTTCTCATAGAAGAAAACTACTAAACCAATCAAATTTAGTTTTAAACACAACAAAATATAAATAATCAGTCAACCATCAACCATGTTGTTGTTTAGTCGCTAAAATACCATTTATAGGAAATGGTTCTGCATTTAGCAAGAAATCTATCTGAGGGAGCTCTCAAAGCAACAAGGAATCTTCCAGAGAGCAAGAGACAGTTCACCCAAAAATGAAAATTGAGTCGTTATCTTCTCACTCTCATGTCCATTGAAGGTTAAAACACTGCTGGAGTTTCACCGGAAAACAGTGCTGCAAAATCTCCCAAATAACTGAAGTGAATGGTGACCAGTTTTCCATACTGCTCATCCGGTGTAATCCAAGTCTCCTCAAGCCCCGGCATGCCAAGCTGACTTGAAAGACGTCATTCACACCATGTTTCTAGCATGAATCTTCACTATAGATCCTTAGTTCTGAGCCGTGTTCATGTGTGTGTGCACACGTCTGAACTGTGTGTGTGTGTGTGCAAGTGAACAGCACGTCTAAAAAAAACTAAACCCAACCTTCATTCAGCAGGAGGGTGAGTAGATAATGACCACATTTTCATTTTTGGGTGAACTATCCCTTAATAATACACCTATTCTTGAGAATTGGGACAAATTATGTCTTACCAAAAAAAAAAAAAAAAACTTTACAAATTACCACCACGTTAATTAAAATTTTTTAATACCTACTGATAACACATGAATAAAGTTGTACTATTATTATCATCTTTGATTTAAAATCATTTTTTAATGGAAATATTGGCCCTTTAAATTGTCTGTCAGATTTTTACATAACCATGATTTAATCAGGCATAAAAAAGGAGCCCTGTCTCACTTCCTGGTTTAAAAAAGGCGGGCATACTCCTCAAGCACTGGTAAACTTTCTATTTTCAGACAAATTCATTAAATAATATTGTTATGTGAGTCTCAATCACATTTGCTGTGTGTCTGTTAATTCTGTAGCCCTTCAGAATCAAAGTTAAATAAGAATTATGGTTTAAAAATGTGAACTCTGAGCAGCCCCATCAGATTTTGTAACCTGACACACCAGATCCTTCATGTAACAACTCACGTCAGCATTTTTGTTTGCCAGCTGAGAACACACGTTCTCATCTCAACTCGTGGAGGACTAATCATGAAAAGGGCCAGACGCGGATCTAAAGAAATATTCACACGGTGCCAAGACGCCTGCACAGAGACTTTAAAAAGTGGCAAAAAAAAGTACATGCTCATATTCATGCAAACACTCACATATATCAATATTTGATAGGAAAAGACCCAAAATATAGCTAAAAAAATATTGTGGCATATGATTAAAACATTGAATTGACATATCTAAAGGTGGCCATAAAAATCTAGTGTTATTTTCAAATCTAAAAATGTTTTTTCCAAATACAAGTCTTTATTTCATTGAACGTACAGTAAGCCCTTCACTTAGCCTAGAATGTGCCCAGAACAAATCAGTAAATTATGTGCAATCTCTTGCTGCATTCACTTGCACTCAGACTTCAGAGTTCTAGTCTTGTAAATTTCCATCAAGCCACAACTTTTGAAATAGAACTGTCCAACGCTGGGGGAGCAAGTAGAACTTTAAAGCCCAAAAAGGCCCAAGACTGACAAAATTCTGTCCGAATCTGACCCACACCCATCCATTATTAGCATATTTCAGCCCAAACCCGATTACAGCCCGACATCTTTCTAAAAGTGATATTCCACTTTGTGAGAATAACCCACTCAGTATGTACTCACCACTATGCCGATGTGATGATGGGTAAATGGCGTCTTTTGCGGTTCATTTTTAATGTCGTGGCTCGCAGACACTTGGATTACACCACACAAGCAGGATGGAGACATTTTGTGTTTGTTTTGTGTTCTTTTTTTAACGTTTTATCCGTGGTCACCATTCACTACCATTGTACTGGATGAGGCTGCTACCCTGTTTCTCCTAAAACTCCAGGATTGTTTTGTGAACTGAAGATCTTCACCCATCATCACATCAGCATAGTGGTGAGTACATACTGAGTGGCTTATTCTCACAAAGTGGAATATCGCTTTAACAAGCTTCCCTCTATGCACCAAACAGTAGGAGCTGGCAGTGACAGGGACAATACGTGGTGGGAATTTGAATTGGCCACGACAAAATTGGGAAGAAAAAAGAAAAGAAAAAAATTATGCTACTACAACGACTACTAATACTACTACCGATAGTCATAATAATAATAATATTACAGCCGAAACCAGATGTAAGCCCATGAAATATGTGAGAAATATGGCCAGACTTGACCCAAACCCGGTCAGATTCCTTTGGGTTCAAGAACAGCTCTCAAGATCTAGTGGCAGCTTACCACCTTGGTACTGTAGCTGCCACCCCATGCCATCCCTCTAGATTTACCCCTGGATGGGGCTTTCTCAAACTATGAAACCACTTGAACAAAAGTAGTTAGATATTAGAAAAATGTCTGGAATATTTTGGCTGCAAAGCAGGCAAAAAACAGCCTGGGTGGAAAACTTAAAGAATTAGCAGATGAGTCTAATCACACTCTCCTTTGGAGAGATTTGGTGAGTCGGATGTAATGGCTATTAGTCTGAAACGGTCTTTGTCAAGTCAAGGACTGTAGGCTGTGTGATAGGGAGTCTCAGCAGTAATCCCCACTGGGAGTGACATCCAGAGGAATAGCTACAAAATGCTGGAAGCCCCTCTGACCTTAGCTGACACCTTCTGTTGACCTTGGTTTGACTTTAGAGTGAAGTCCCCGAGCTTTCTGACAGAAGCCCGGCTCCATAACGCACATTCTCTCTCTTTCATCTCGCTCTGCTTTCCCCATTAAATAGCCTCCCCCCTTCATATTTACAGAGGCTTACAAACGGGGCCAGGGCACATGGCTGCTGCTCCTCGGATACCCAATCTGTCTGCCACTTATCTGAGGGATTACTGCGGTGAGGGCCAGCTACCGCAGATTAGAGACAAAGGCCAAATTAAAACAGGGCCTATCAACAAACACCGGGACATGATGACAGGGAGGTGATCCAATTACACTGATAACCCAGCGATCCCGGCGTGCTGCAGGAGACACTGGAACAAACAGAGGTAAACAGATATACACTCACACACAGCAGCAGCAGCACACGTCGATAGAGATGCAGACACATGCAGGCGGACACGTTGGCACGTGCGAGTGGGTTGACAAACAGAGGTGCATCGCAATACAGCTGTGGAAGATTCAACCAGGTGTGGAGGCACGCATCGAAACCCAGTGTTGATTATCGTCACGGTGACAGTGGGCGGAGCATCATTGCCCACAGGTTTCTAGCAGAATGCTTTTAGGGACTAACAGATTACAAGTAACCAGATTATGTAATCTGGATACAAAGAAAAAGTGTTCCATTACAGTTAGAGATTAGAAAATATGTAATCAGATTACAAATACAAAAATTTGGATTTTTAGCAGGATTACTATTTGAAAGTGAAGAACAATATATTACCATGCACAGTGCACACACAGCTGTCAATTCATTATCATGGCCTCTAAAAATGCTTCACTGGGCAGAAATTTCAACACTTTTTGTCTTTAAATAAATCAATCAATCAATCAATCAATCAATCAATCAATCAATCAATCAATCAATCAATCACAACAAATGAACAGCTGGACAAACTAATAAACCTAACAACCAACATAAAACACTTAGAGCTGCAATGATTAATCTATTATAAATCAACTATTAAATTAATCCACATTTATTTTGATAATTGATTAATCGTTTTGAGACATTTTTTATTTAATTACAAAAAAAGGCAAAATTGTCTGATTTCAGCCTCTTAAATGTGAATATTTTCTGGTTTCTTTACTCCTCTCTGACAGTAAACTGAATATTTTTGGGTTGTGGACAAAACAAAGTCTGAGAAAGAGCATCTAGTACGAAACGTCACAATAATAAAATAGCATACAGGAGATCTTTTGGTGTGCGGATCCCTTCTTTCCTTTTCATATTTGATACTTTGTGATCCAGCACCCAACCCGGTGGGCCCCTGGGATGTGCGTGTCCCATTTTTATCATACTTTTGTGGACAAAACAAGACATTTGAGGACATCATGTTGGGCTTCTATCAACACTTTACACCATTTTCTGACATTTCATGGACCAAACAACTAATCGATTAATGGAGAAAATGGTCGACAGATTAATCGATAATAAAAAATAATAATTACAGGAAAGGCTTGAAAAATAGGTCGGACGTGTGATTTTTCTTACATTGATGTGGGCTCATTATTTGGCAAGATCCAGTTACTGTTAACTGCTAATTAAACTTGCTAATGATGAGTTTCAAACATGTATAACTATCAAAGGAAGCCTGTCAACAGACCACTGTTGCTCTTTTATCCAATGTGTTGCAACAGCTTATTAATGATTTATAACGTGTTTATAACCTATTTAATTACCAAGTACGAACCATTTATAAACTATTTATAACAGTAGTCTTATTATAGAGTGGTACTGCTAATGTGTATGTAATGTGAGCCACATAATCCAGGCTCCTGAGCAGTGTTGGACAAGTTACTCACTAAGTGTAATAAGTTACTTTTCCTTGTTACTCCTTAAAAAATTACTTTACTTAGTAATGTATTGCTGATCCAGTGAACTGTTACTCCCAGAAAGCTTTTGTTGTTTGCTGTCCAGATGTTGGCTGCGGTGGAAAGAAAGTAGCCAAACAAAAATCTAAATAATGATAATACTTACTCCATCCTTTGTTTAATTTCAAAAAGTAACTCGGTAAATCAGAGTTACTTGGATTTGTAACTGTAATATTATTACTGTATTGGAAATTGTAATCCCTTACACTACACAGTACTGGCTAAAGTAAAAACATTACAGTAATATAATACTGCCGAACGCTCCTGAGTTATTCTTGGCACACAAAAGTTGGTGTATAATTTAAATATTGCAATTATCACGGACAGCCGGCTGAGACGTGCTCTGGGCGAGGTGAGTCACTTAGCTTTCCCTTATGACCTCAGCACACACAACACTAAACTCCTCCGTACGGCCCTCTCTATCATTTTAAATATTTATTAAACTTATAATAAGCTATTTGTGAATATACACATAATTTATATTCTATAAATCTACATGATGCTCTCATGTGTACTAGTGAGCATGAAGCTGTTCTCAACACAGGTCAGCCAGGATCACACCACAGATCGAGTAACTTTATTATCATGCCAACTTTTTCTTCCTCCGGTGCGTTCTGGGAATATTTGCCACGAATCTGAGGTTTTTCATCCCCGCCAACAATTCCAAAGAGCTTTGACAACACACTCTCGGGACCTTTTATTCGCCCGCAGAAGTTATTGTCTCAGGAATGTTGTTGCTTGTAATACATCTCATACTTTACAGACTTTTCCTTCTGAAAAGGAGTTGGACCCTCGAGCCGCTGAAATAACATCCTCCAGAAAAAGAAAAAAAAATCAAGGCTTTGCTGGAGTTTCTGTACACAATTTCAAAAGTCACTGGAGGTATGTTAACAAGATCCTAAAACACAGACACACAAAGCAACTAGAACGCAGAATGTGTTCACAGAGGCCGAGAGGCGAGTGTGATGAGACGAGGGAGAAGCTCCTTTACATACGACAAGATCAGCAATGATGACAGATAGAAGAGAAACTAAAAATAGCATAAAGTGAGATAATAGATAATACAGTGTCAAATAAGCAAATGACAGTAATTTATAACGAGGAGCTTGGTAAAAATGAAATAAATTGTCTTTGCAGGTTTTTTCACGGCTGCACTGTAATGACAGTGTCATATCTTTGACTCCGGCTCTAATGGAAAAGCCACAATCCAGGAACTAACTAGGAAGTGAGTGACAAGGAAGTATGAGCTCACCGTGGCCCCCGACACTGCCCTCAGCGCCGGCAGCAGACAGCCGCCAACCTCCGACTTTCCTCTCGGCCAATCACGGGCGAGCTCATTACCGCCGCAGCCCCATTGTGTTAATTGAAGCCACGCTAACTACACCGTTCCTCCCGCTCTATAAAAGCAGAAGACTCGTCACCCTCTCTGGCCGCTTCTCCCTCCAGCTACACAGGTAATTGAATTGTGGCAGGTCTCTCAGTAAGCTGGCTTGTTTTAATAACTTCACTAGATTATGTTTAATAAGTGTGCCGTAAACGCTCTTTTCGGCAGGCCAGGGAGGATGAGGAAGGTCAAATGTGATAATAGAAATGAGGAAAAGGGCCATTTTCCTTGCCCTGCTCTAGGGACAGATGTAATCACTGCAGCTATCACCTTGTCTGTACAGTACGAGGTTCAACTGTGGGCCACAGTGCCGGAGACCGTAAGAGTTAAGGTGGATCGGCTCCAGCATAGAGAGGACATTACAGGGGGAAAGAAGAAGAAGCTCACGCTGATTCCACAAGCTTTCCTTGTCTGTATGTCTATTATCTAACCAGCTGTCGTGTCTGCTGTCTGCTGGGTAAATATCCAGCTCTGACGCTCTCTAAACAAGCTGTCGCACGGGAGATCCAACAAGAAATGCTATGAGAAGGCTCAGAAATTAAAGTTACAATCACACGAAGCATCACTTTCTCAACTGTATAGTTTAACGAAGTCTTCTTACTGCAATTCAGTGTATTTTTCAGAAGAGATGGGAAGCAGGTATCTGTACTTTACTTAAGTATTTATTTTTCTAACAACTTTTTACTTTCACTCCCTACATTTAAAACAAGTATTTGTACTTTCTTCTTCTTACATTTCCAAAACAGGCTTGTTGCTTTAGTTTTAACGTGAGACGAAAACTACATAACTCTTTATATAGTTTTTGAAAACAATAAAAGTTGAAAGTAAATGAAAATTATGTAACAAGATGAAAATGATATAAAAGACATAATAAGATGAAAATAATAGAACCGGGCAAGAATTAGTAAAAATACGAAAATAACATAAAAGATGAAACAAAACGTGGGTGATATGTGATTTGTTTTAGTGCATTGATGCACATCCTGAGCACACAGATATATGTATATGTATTTGTACTTATTTACTTATTTTTTATTTATTTATTTTTTGGTATGGTATTTTGTTTTGCAACATTGGGTGAATGAAAGTAATGAACAAAATTAATGGATGAGTTATGTATATTTGAATTTAGATATGACTTGTTTATGAGAATTGTAACCCCCAAAGTGAAAGAAGAAGAAAAAACAATAAAAACTTGGTCAAAAAAAGAAAAAAAAGAAAACAATGTTACAAGACATAAATGACATAAGATGTAACCATACAAAAACAATGTAAAAGTTGCAACAAAGACAGACAGAGAGAGACTTGCCTGGAAAAGGTGAGGTTCAGTTACCTTTACTCTTTAGCTACATTTTACTTTTCTACTTTTATACATTTCGGAGTCTGTATTCTTTCCACTTTTCCTTGAGTAAAGAAGTAGAATCAGTACTTTTACCAGAGTTGTTTTTTACACACGTATCTATTCTTCTACTTGAGTTAACAAAGTGAGTACTTTGACCCCCTCTGATTTTTAGGTATAACACAGACAGGGCTCTACAGGGACGATGATATCTGTTGTCCACTCCTCGGCTCAGATCGTCGCTCCAACGCTGAGCTCAATGTGACTTAAATATGACCCGTTCAGTAGTTCAGTTTGGACCAAAGTGACGTGCTGACCAACACTGTCATCCTAAGAGAGGCTAAAAATAATTAAAGATGCGAGCAGACATGAACAGTTCTTCTGACTAAGTAAATACATTTTACATGAGCAGATTCAGATACTATGTCCACAAACTCCTCATGCATGTTTCAGTGAGTAGCGACGTGTCACAGACTCACCAGCACAGCTGATGGAGGATGCTGCATTTCCAATAACTCCAGAGCACTGTTCAGTCCAAAATTAAATTTTTTTTTTTTTTTTTTAAAGTTCTAAAATTCCCATATTCCATATTTGTTGGTGTTTATCATGTCAAAACCAACAGTCTCACTGTGGACACAGAACTGTTTGTTCTCTGGCCTGTCACACACAAGGGAGGCAGCACCTGTATTATAAGGGCGGTCTGCAGTAATCTAACAGCATCATTCAAATTTTGGATTCATCTAGAATAACTCAGAGCGAGAAACAGTTAAATGTATTTTATAAGATTATAAACATGTTATTTTAACATTAATAATAACAAATTTCCACCCAGAACCATCACAAAAACATGTTTGTTTCAGCATTTGAGAGCTTTAACACCAAATATTCAGTGAGTTAAAGGTGCTGAGACAAAAAGTGTTTCAACCGTCCCTGGTCTCCCCTACTTGATTTTTAATTGAGTCTAATTAATTCATTATTTGTATTTTAATGTTGGGAAATTGGAAACGTGTGAAGTTTTATTGACAGAGACAAGGATAGTTGCTTAGCAACCAAGATGCATCTCCAACCATGCAAAAAGTAACAATATGACAGCAGCAATTTCTGTGGTCAGTATGACCGCCTGTGGCTGAAATGATGACAAATGATCAGATTTTCTTTGCATTTTGTGTCATTTAGATTACAAAAAAACATTTAAAATGAAAATACAGACACTTTTAGGAAAAGTCAGGCACTAGCAGCATTGTAAATTTTTTTATTCAACAAAGTTACTGCACGTATAATTTTAAAAACGGTCAAAATGAGTGCCTCAGCGGTTCTAATATTAAACAGCAACAAGAAATAGTCTAACAGGAGGTCTATTATAGACCTGTTGTGGTTCATGATTTATCTTTGTGAATAAAAATGGTTCAAGAACATCATCCATCTAGGCGGAGTAATATTTTTAGTGAAGAACACTGTGCTGTCATGCTGATTTAAGCATGTTCTGAATGTCTAGTTGTGGTATATTGATCACAGTATGTTTGTTTAACATGTGAGAAAGAATATTTTAGCAAAATTTAAGAATCTGTTCCGGTCAGTGCCTGATTCTTTCTTTGGTTTTCCTGAAAGTTTCTCCAGCTGTGCTTGTTTTGACTGGCTCTGTGCATTTTCGGGTCATCAGAAAGTTCACAGGTTCAAAGATCAGTCTGAGGTCTGAGTCTTATCGGTCTGGGCTGACGATTTGGTTTCACTGATAGCTACGTGTCAGCCAGACTCAGCCATAGACTGGAGGGCGGGACCAGGACAGGCAGAACCAATAGGTCAGAGGTCACACTGCTGAACAAATAAGAGATAAGGGAGCGGAGAGGTGCCGCGTTTCAAGTTTGCTCCAACTTTGAGGTGTCAAAATGAGACAGACGGAGACAGATTTTTTTTAAAAATGTGTGTATTTTGAAAGAGAAAGCAGGAAAGTGTGAAGTCCTGAGCAGAGGGGGACAGATTGAGACACTATTCAGACAGTGAAATAGAGTGGGGGAGACGAATCTGCACTGGGGGAGCCAGATGTTGGGAAAGAGGGAGAGACGGAGATGCGGATGGAATGCAAGCGAGCTGCTCAGCAGTCAGCGGGGCCGTGTGGGCAACACCACTGTCACACAGACGCTTATTTGCATAATATTGTGTGTTGTCAGAGGAGTGACGGCTGGTGCAGGTAGTTATCTGTAGGAGCAGGACGTACATGTTACCCCGTGTGTGTGTGTGTGTGTGTCTGTTCCGGCCGCCTCTTCCCGTCACCTCGCTGGACAGGTGGCATCCCCCAGCCCTGTGATTAGCGTGTCAACGTCTTAACATGTCGATGGGAGCGCCGCTGCAGGCATCTACATTCATATATAAATGTAAATTCAAACCCTCCCCCATCCTCCCACCTTCACACACCTGCACCGCGTCGCCTCTGACAGTTCAACGATTGATTTGGCCGCTTCCCATCCGCCGAGACGGCGGCGGAGCGGGCGCCGGGATCGCTCCGGACACCGGCAAACAATCACAAGACGCTTCAAATCGTCAACAGGGACGAGGGAGCCGGGGGAGGAAATGACAGTCACAAAATGTCCCAATCAAGAAAAGTTTGTATGAAAACCATCCAGGAAACTTTTGACCCCTTATTTCTTCTTTCATATTCTAATGACGCGTCTGTGTGGATGAGTCCTCATCAGGGCTCAGAGGGAAATGACAGGCCTCATCAGATTCTAGGAGTGACTACGTTGTCAATCCACACACACACACACACACACACACACACACACTGATTTGGGATTGTGGGGGAAACACACTTCAAGTTGACGAAGCCATTGCTGATTTTTTCTCTGAGGGTTAAAGAGGTTTAAATTTCTTTTTAAAGGGAGCAGAAGTTCTCAACAAGACCTTCAGCTTTGGATTTGACAGAATAAGGTTGGCAGGATGAAGTTCTGCTTTTTCATCACAATCTGACAAACATTCGTGCTTCTACTAAATTTTGTTTAGAAATGAAACTTAAAGCTACTACGAGGAACTATCGTATTTTGTTGATTTTGAATAACCTGATAAGTCGTCCTTAGAAACTGTTCGGAAAAGGGCACGCACTTTCAGAAAAACACTTGGCAGGTGACTGGATGAACCATCTGTCTCTCACATCCAACACAGGCTAACTTCAACCAATCACATCAACGAATAATATGATTTAGTAGGAGTGTTGCTTTGCGAGGCAGCTGGATTTACAAGATCATGTGAGACAAGAGCGAAAACATCTTTTCCATCAAGACTCGTACGGAGCAGTTTGTCCTGCTGTGATGAAGTCACATCCAGTTTGTGGAGCTAAAGAGCCAAACTATTGCATCTCTGTCTAAAATACTCCAATCATGGCGAGTCTCTCTGCAGCTTGTTCTGCGTTGACACACGATATGCAAATCAACATATTTTCGTAATCGATGACATCTATTACGGCGTCGAATTGCCCCAGCCCTACTTCTGTCGTCACAACTAAAACCACGCCCATAGCAGCCTGTACTCCCTCCTAGGACGCTGATTGGCTGCACCACTTTTGCTGCAGACATAAACAGATAACTGGCAAGATGGATTGTCATGTGATCTCCAGCTGCTTCGCAAGGAAAGGAAGGCCCTTGTGGACAAAAACGGTAGTGTTTCCGCTGCAATAAACATAAAATATTACAAAAAATGAAATAATCTAAAAAACAACCCGATCCTGCTTCTATTTAATTGGCTAAAATATGATTCACTGTGACTTTGCTTGGGAAAATGTAAACACAGGCAAAGTTTCAGGCATTAAGAATAACTATAAAAAAAATAGCTAATCTTCTTGCAGATGGTCTCATTAGTTTATGTAGGTCAGAGGCATCGCTGTCAATCTGAGACTGTTTCATAACCAGTTAGCTTTAATTTCCAATGTAAACCACTGAAACAATTCTTTGGAGTCCTACAGAGTTTGTACTAAATACTTAACATACTGTAAAATCAGCAAACTTTAAAGTGATCTCCAATATGAAAAAGTGGTCAGTGTCTGGTGGAGGCAAGTGTAACAACTGGCCAGAGTTATACAATCTGTGATTTGTTCCAAGATTCAATCTGGTGTTTTCCCCGCAGTGACAGCTATCAGTGAGCACTAGGGTCGGACTGAGAAATAAATTCAGTCCTGGCAATTTTCTTCTGGACTGAATTAACCTGAAACAGGTTTCACAACATACATACACAGTCAATTTCAACATTCACCTGCATCTCAACAGGACTTTCATAAACACTCAGAGCCAACAACACAGTAACTAGAAATATATTCACCTGTATCTCAACAACACAGCACACTCAGCTGAAGCCAATAACAGCACAATAACAAAATACACCACTCTCAACCACAAATGAGATATATGTTTAAGCCTTAAAAAATCTAAACTTTATACATAAAAATATGTATAGATTTTTATCTGGATCAAACAGTCAGTGTGCAAAAACTTTATGTCAATAGAAGTTGAAATTGTTTTCTTGTAACTGAATAACCACCATATTAGAGTTTGCAGTGTGAAGTGTAGACTCCATAGACTGGGGTGAGACCAGAGACTGCTTCAAAAAGCTGTTGTCATGTCGTGATCTTCTTCGCTATAAAACATCTTTGGTGAGACGTCACAAGACTGTTGGCCAGTCACAATTAGAGATGATCCCTTAACATCATAGAGGCAACAGATAACTGGCATTGTGCATGAGTAAAATACTGATGAATAGTTTAACCGAGTGGTGTTTCTGCTGCCGACTAGCAATTGCGGCAACGTTTAATCGTGTAGTCGACTAATTGTGCACATCCCTGCTCACAATCAAGATAACTGCATCATCTTCTTTTCCCATCTGAAACATGGATTTGTACAATGGATGCTAGTTTTGAGCAGAGCCATAGAAAAGAGGTGAGCCTCATTCACTGCTAACTATGTAATATGCTGTTTAACTAACTTAACGTTAGCTAACTAGTTGCTAAAGTAACATCCCCACTACAGGGGACTGGTTGATGAACATGTCCCCTTTTTCACCTCTTGTGATTTTGAAAGTGCCTGCCCTTTTCCAAACAGTTTCTAATGACGACTTCCCAAATGGCTCTGTACAACAAACCATTTGGCTTGTCAGGTTACGATGAGAGGACCACCAAAGTCATTCAGATTCATCCAATGCAAATGAAAATAAAAAGTTATGTCAATCTTTGGAATTGTCAGCTTGATCAGATGTGATTGAAGAGGGGGACCAGACCAACTGACCGGCTAACGTTATGTCCAGAGCCATTTTGAAATGATTGCAGGAGCGCGTTTGCGTGTGTGTGCTTTAACATCCACAGTCAGCAGAGATAGAGGATGGTCTGAGTGGATGGAGGCAGTCAGAGGGTCACTACAGAGTGATTATGGATGACCTTGTGGCGGTGGGGGGTGGGGGAGCTATTGGCGGTTTTTGGGGTGGGGGCTGGGCTTGCTCCAGGTGTCAGGAAGGTGCAAGACAGGAGATGAACCCGGCTTGGCCTCTACCTGCCGCCGACCTGGACGCACGTGTTAGTTTAGATGTGATTGCCTCTGGAATTGCAGGCACTTACCAGGTGAACCCTCAACTGCCTCGGTAAGCCCAGGGTGGACTCTGCACCCACCTGAGATAAAAATACATCGAAAGACAGCGAATGCTGACCTCTTAGGGTGCGTATATGTCCATGTGTGTACGTGGAATGGGAAGGGAAAGTTTGAGATTCAGTGCAAAAAGCTAAATACAGTGAAACATTCGACCTGTTGATTGCTACTGAATGTGATTTTGCTGAAAAAAGACAACAATGCAATATGTAGCAACTGCTATTACTGTCAAATACAAAAGACTGATTAGAGACGATGCAACATCCAAGCTTGGGGAGTAACAGATTACATGTATGGGATTATTTAATTTTAAATGTGAATAACCGAATATTATTGAGTTGTGGACAAAACAAGGCATTTTAGGACGTCATCTTGGACTTTAATCAACATTTTTCACAATTTTCTGACATTTTATGGACCAAACAACTACTGATTATTGGAGAAAATGGTC
>JAJHUR010094461.1:8567-22410 GCA_027495735.1 Lutjanus campechanus | reverse complement strand
AATACATTTAACTGTTTCTTTCTCTGAGTAATTCCAGATGAATCTAAAATTTGAATAAGATCACTGATGGTTATTATCCTACAGAAAAAATACTGCAGTAAATAAATGCAATCATTACAGTTTACTACACATGATGGCTGCAATTTATAAATATAAAAATACACTTTTCAAAATTTACATTTTGCTGTTATTTTATTTTTAAAAGGATAAACAACAATAATTAATGCATTAATCTCTTAGTCTGGTATTTATCATGAGAGATAACAGAGTTAAAGGTCTGAAGGACGGCTTATCTAGTAGTTATTAAATTCTGGTATAGTGTTAATGTTTGCCACAGGTCAAACAATCCTATTAAAATTATGATAATGAAGAAAAAGGGGTGCTGGCCGTACTTTTTTCTTCTCTTCTTTTCTTGTCGGTTCTCAGCATGGTAGCTTTACAACAATGTTTAACATATGATAAATGAAACTAGTTGTGTAACACTGCATTGAAATACTGAACCATCTTATTCTTCAAAAACTTGACTGCAGTTCATTATCGTAGTTTAAGTCAAACCATTTACCTGACAGCATTTGGCTCAAAAATCAGATTAATCTTTAGCTAACTGGGTTGCATGGTTTCTTACATTGGAAAATCCCCGACATGTGTAATACACATATTTAGACCTGGATAAATTTGTTTTGACAGAACAGTCATTGGACCTGATATGCAGAAAATTTACTTTGACAAGTTTTCTTTTCTTTCTCTTTTTTATTTTTTATTTTTTATTTTTTTTGAGTAAACAAATAGTACTTCTCACCATCATAGCCTGATAGAAACTTCTGGAATGTAAATGTGCATATTTTCTGAGAAACAGGCAGTGGCCTCATCTTGCCCCACTCTCCACATTTTCTGTGGTATTGTTATTAAATTTGTTGAACTTGACTAGTTAAGGGTAAATGCTGTGCTCCTTTTGTGTTTTCTTGCCAATAAGTCTCATCTGCAGGCATCTGTTCGCAAAAAAAAAAAAAAAAAAAAATCAAGTGGAAATTCAAATGCTCTACTTCACTGTGTTCAGACTTCTGTTAGTCAGTGCTAGTTGCACTTGTAGTGATTCTGATTCTTGTGGGAAAACTTCAGACTGTTACCTTTCAATAGAGATCAAAACCATGCATGTCCTCTAAATGGGTCAAGAACAGCTTTCAGTGTACCTTGAGTATTCTGGGCTTAAGCATTTGAGGCTAACTCTACAGGACTTTACAGGTCAAGGAAAAGCATTTATGTTATAGAGACATTTCAAATCTAAATTTGAGCTTGGAGGTCTCACTTTTCACCCACTCTTCTCAAAGCAGAACTCCGGTTCAATACACAATAGCCGAGGCGGTGAGTGATAAATAAGCCTAAAGTTAGCGTATTTGAAAACGAAAAGCTGGCAGCCCTCTTTCTTCTCCCAGACTCTAATATTGGCAGTATGAATGAGTGTTGTCCTTGTGCACTCAGTAATAAAAGTCCCTAGAAGAACTACCTGTGTGGATTTAAAAACACTGGCGTGCTCACCGCTGCTGAGGCAGAGTTTCAGTTACCATGGCGATGGAAAGAAAGGGAAGCGCTGCTCCTACCTTGGATTGCTACATGTTGCAATGACTGTGTACACACCTGCACAGCACACTGCTGTCACGTCAACAGCGGCTGACCTATCATCTCAGATATTCCAGTGGTAATTAGGTCTGGTTTGTGCGCCTGTTTCTAATACCAGCATGAGAGGTGATGCAGGTATATGTACATTTCATTTATACTCACCTTCAGCTGTACGCCTGTGCAAATAAGTACTGGTGTGTTTTGGTGTTTACTGTATGTCTTGACATTGCAGGCGCTCTGGTATTGATCTGTATGTGGACTGTGTTTTCTGCTCTTTCATCAAGATTACATCACTATCCTCGCAGTCGTGCAGCTGCTGGGGGATAATGCAGGAGCACATAAGCTACAGCACATATAACAATTCATGCTGTGCGCTGTGTCAGCAGTGATCAAATTGATGGTTTCAGTGTTGTTTAAGTCAGACTATAGCTGCTAATTCTATGTGATGGGACAGATTTACATTCTTACAAATTATAACTGATCATAACAAGATGGTGAAGTCATGGTGGTGACTGCCAGTGGTACTAAAATTGAGTTTGGACCATGAATAAACAGTTCTTATGTTGGTAAACGGGGCCAGATTAACAAAGTTTAACCCCTCAACTACACTTTTTTGATAAATTATGATAAAAATGTACAATAAATCATGATTTTTTAAATATAACTCAGTACAGTAGCATTGCCCTGCAATAAATATATCAAATGCTTCAATAGCTAATGTGCATTCAAGAAAAAATTACAGATGCACAAATGTTCATTTAGAATGTATACAACCATAGTACAGGGGGTGAACTTTTTTCAGCTTCTGAAGGGGGGCATGCCAGAAGAAGTTAGGGAACCACTGACACAGCCTGATGAGACTGTGCAGTATCCTACTAAAAATTGACTACTGTATTACACTATAATCAGTTCCTCCAGAAACTTACACCAATCCCTGTGAATTCTGCACAACCTTGCAATTTTGTCCAATCACTGCAACTTTTATGCAAATTGACCAATCACCATAGCTTCCCATGAGTTCCACCAATCATAGCAATCCCCAGCATGAATATCATACATGTACATCTCAATGAACTGACCCATTGTGTATTGTTTACACTTTTTTTTGTCATGAGTACTGAAAAGAACACAAGGATTATTGACATTTATCAATGCTCTGTGCATATTTTATAATTTTGTGCTTGTTTTGAGTTTGAGCTCCAAAAATTTTGCTTCTTTACAGAATACTCCCCAAGTTTTTCCATTCACTTAAAGGATGTTTTTGTTTGGATTTCTGTCATCTTGAGCCTTTCCAGTAATGTTGCTTAGAACACTTAGAATAAAGGTTCTATTCTCCATGGAATAAGTTTCCTTTGATTTTTAATGAATTATACAAAAAGTAAATAAATAAATAAACTGGAACTTTTTGATTCAAATTTTCAAATATTTCCACAGTTTCTTAACAAAAAGCACCTAAAAACATTCCAACATCTATCAGATTTTTTTATTTTTTATTTTTTAGAAAAGCTAATAAAATGTTTTAGGCTGCAACAGTCCCCCCGAGAATCCTGTGAAATCCTGAAGGGACTGTATAATTCATGATAATAATTATACAAACTATGGCCCACCACCGGCACTGGTTACACTTCACTTCTTGAATAATATCCAATCAACACTTAATGCTAAATCACAGATAGGCAGACATACATATCTGCTCCGGTGAGCTGAGATGAGCTGTGTGTCTGAGGAAAGGCAGCAGATATCACCAGTTACAATAAATATCACAATCTTATGATCTGTTTTTATGACGACAAGCATGCCCAGTTTCCCAGTTATACCACTGAAAATACCCAAAATCACAGCCTGGAGGATTTCACTCAGTGGAGGCAAAAGTGACAACTTTTACATCAGTCGCTCTAAAACAGGTGAAAATTCAGAATAATCGGCGACGGTGCACCGTCACGCTGACAACTTTATTCATGTCTGCGTCGGCATTACCTATAAACAAAAAACACAACTGTGTCAGTAGCTTATTAGTCAGATAAATAATAAATTCTACTTACATCACCATGGAAACAACTTGTGGTTTCTATTTTGTCTCTCTGGAACCTTTTGAAAGAAAACTATTTTTGGAAGCTTTGCTTTTTCTTTCTCGGCTGCTTCTTACAATTTTCGTTTCTGAAACCTGCTTTTGTGTCTGTACTCCATTGCTCACTTCTCACTTACTTGCTGTCTTGACACTTCACTTGCTAACTTTTCTGTTTATTTTTGTTATTCTTCTTGTATATGTACAACTTATTTTTTGTTATTGTACTGTTGTTTATTTGACGACATCAAGTTTGTGACAATATGAAGTAAGTGTATTGACTGATGAAACTGTGTAAAAAACCTGCCACAGCTGTAACGAATGAAGAGAGGAAAGTTTCAAAACAAGAACTCGTCTGTGTCTCCTAGACATAAATGAACTCAATTTAAGATCCAATATGACCAATAAGAGACCATTTCCTCATACTTCTTAAATTCGGCTCCTGAGAAATAGCGAACTTGTCAACTTGTCAACTAATGATCTTGTCAAAAATGTAATTTTTTTTGTCTCACTGCGCTGATCTTAAATTTGTCTTAAATAATCAGCTCTTGAGATCACAGTGAGATCTAAAGCAAACTCGGTTGTCTTAAATGAGATCTTAAATTTGTCTCAGTGGTCAAATTTAAGACTTGTTGCTCCATATGGTCATCAACGAGAAACCTCTGAGACACTTACGAGCTCAGCAAAAGATCTCCTGCTTTTCTTTTATTTTCCTCCTTTTTTCTCCTACAGATGGGTTTAGTAGAAACAAATGAGACTTCAGTAAGCTCACGACTGTGAGAAACAAAATTTTCCTCTGGGGATCAGCTTTGTTCACACAATAAAAGCACCATCTTGAAATGGTTGAGGTCACAGGCCTGAATGCAGCTGCATGACCAGATTTTTTTTTTAATAGTGAAATAAGGCGATAACAATAAAACAGTGACACAAGAAAACAATAAAGGACACAATGGACAGACACCTTAGATATGACATGATAACATAAAGCTGTTATGATGATGTCAGGGAGCAGAAATTAGGTTGGCTTAGGTAAAGGATGTGTATTTAAGTGTGTGTGCGTACATGTTTGGTCTTGGGCGCATGATATGCTTGGCAGAGAGGAGGGAAATGTATATTGTTCATTTTGCAATGATTATAGAATGATAAAATAATTTGATTATAATATAATATTGTATCATCATTATATACAATATAACAGCGCAACATACAATAATGTAGTGGGATTCAATATAACATAATATAATAGAATACGATATAATATAATATAAAATAATATAATATAATATAGTATAATACCTGCATATATGGCACTTCTTCCGCTTGTGGTATGTGTGTAAGGAAAAAAACTAAAGAATTACCAAAAATAATATTATATAGATTATAGAGGAAGAAAACAGGGTTGACGAAGTTATGGTTTTATATGTAGATTTTACTTTTCTTGCTCTATAATTTATCACTTCTGTCTTCACAATACTGTGCAGTGAAATCATTATCCTCAACATCTGTCTACTATCACTATTACGAGTCAGATTTATGATATACAGCAGAAACAGCACATTTGTTTGGCCTGCCACTACTGGTGAAAAGAACAAACAGTTTGTCTTTTTCTTCCGGCCTGCATACTATTAAAAAACTCCTGCCAGCAGAATGTGTCAAAGCTGTTAGCAATCTTAAATGATTTTTTTTTTTTTCAGTAGCGGCACAGTTATATTATAAACAACACCTGCCTGACGATATATTCGTGGATTTATTTGTCTGACAGGGACGAGGGAGTCGTAGAAATGAGGGACGTGCGGCGAGAATGAGCGTCTAAGGCTAACAAAGACAGATGGTGTGTGGAGCAGAGGTATAAGGAGGGAGGAGGAGGAGGAGGAAGCAGGGAGCGGAGCGTGGAGGAAAGAGAGGACATGGCGGAGGAGATGCTCAGTAGGCGGGAGGCAGGGAGGGGAAAGAAGCGGTATGAAAGAAGACATTAGTAATCGGCCCAGCTGTTTGTGTGAACAGAGCTGAAGCGCCGGCTCTTTTTGTATCCGTCTATCAGTATCTCTTATCTTATTGACAAAGCATGGTGGTGTCCTGAAAGCTGGGCCCGGGCCCAAAGCCAGCCTGCTGAGCCTGAGAGGAGCACAGAGTCATTGATATGGAGGATTATCTCTTATTATGGTCATGCCTCGCTTTGCACCCAGCCTACCTCACATCACAGGACTGGGACTGCTGGCGAGCGCACACACAAACACAGCGCCTTTACACACGCTTTACTAGCCGAGCCAGTGTGTGTTTGGGCCTATCTCACACATCAGACACCCTCTCAGATAGGCCTTATCAGTGGGTAAAAAGATGCCAAGTGCTGTGGAGACTCATTCCTCCTCCTCCTCCTCCTCCTCCTCCACTATTTCACCTGACAGGAGGAGCCATATGTGATGTTCAAGAAGTCTGACAAGCCGCTGTACGGGAACGACCGCTTTGAGGGCTACTGCATAGACCTGCTGAGAGAGCTGGCCAACATCCTGGGCTTCACTTACGAGGTACGCCTGGTGGAGGATGGGAAATACGGCGCACAGGATGAGAACACGGGCCAGTGGAACGGCATGGTCAAGGAGCTAATGGACCACGTGAGTCTCTAAACATTTTTATTATGAATGTCATGTCACTTCATTCTGGTTTATACAACTTGGGTCTTATTTTCGTGGCAATGGTTCTTTGAATTATGTAAAATTGTACACACCAATATAACTGCTGAAATTTGGCAATGAGGACCCACAACAAGAAACAATATAAGTCAGATGCTCAGACAGGTTGTAAACACAAGTTTATTGCTGTGCCCCAATTCCCCACTACGCACTATAGCTGTAGTAAACTGTAAGTTGTAATACCCAAGTTGTAATGAATCGTAGTTATGATTTAACACAGTGGCTCCCAACCTTTTTCCTCTGAGCCCCCCCCACCACCACCTAAGGAATGTATCTAAGGAAAGCTGAGTGCCCCCAGCCTACACACACACACACATACACCAACAGAATAAGTGATTCATTCCAAAGCTTTACTGTCCGAAATGAACATCAATTCAATTGTTTATATTCTTAAAACCTTTATAACCTTAATATTTTTTATTTTAACAACCAACAGTGCAGCTCATACACACTCATCCTTATCAAACTATAATGATCCATTATCAGAACTTGAGAGGTCACAGAGGTGTGGCCTACTACGTAGCCAACTATTTTTAATTGAGGACAAAGAAATAAATCTTTTTGAATAGTTTTGTATACAGACTTTTGTAATAAATTGTGATTTTAGTTAACATATACAAATTTAATTTTGACAACCTCAGAGCCTGGATCTCAGGTTGGGAACCAGTGTTTTAACATACAATGTTGTGAGCAAGCAGAGTGGAAGTCAGTAATAAAAATCAGGCAGCAGCAGGTAAGTAAATATAATGTGTAAACTGACACCAAAAACAATCGGTGTGGGTTTAAAAAATATGTTTTGTGTCTATTATAGCATTTATTGGTTAAAAACTGCATTAAACTTAAAGGGATCATTTTGATTTTTTAAAGTGGATGTTATATGAGGTATTTATCCATAGTCAGTATATTGCCTCCAGTTTTGCAAACCCACAAAGCTGAGTGCCAGAACTGACCTGTTACACACATGACCTGACCCATAATTAAACACAGTCACTTGTCACTCACTTGTGTTCTCTGGTGCTGCAGCTTTGCTTCTACAGCCATGATGTGTTTCCATAGTAATGACCCTAGCTTGTGGCTATCAAAAGCTAATACTTTTTGGTACTTTTTACAAGCAGCAAAGTTGCTGCCAACGTTATTCTGCCGGTCTGATCACACCATGAAAGGTTTCTTTCTCCCACATGGTCAACGTGACCTTCAGTGATATATTGGTGTCCTCCACTGGCTATTTTTGCCTTTTTTCATCCATTTTATCCAGCAGCTAGCCCATATTGTGGTCAGATCAAACAGTAACATCCCATTATTTGGCTGGATGTGGGGGTCAAAGGTTTTAGGTTTTCACAATAAAAAAATGACAATAAAAGAAACTGTGTTGGCTGAATAGGCATGACATTATTAATGGATTAAAATATCAAAAATACTACACAGTCATTGTTAGGAAATTTTCCAATCTTTAGGCAACATGCTAAGGCCTTGGAGCCATTGTGATACCTACACTAACTTTTAACAGACATACTGTCTCTCCTCTAGACAGTAGATGCAGCTGTCTTCTCCTTTCAGATAAACAAGGGAATAACCTGATAGTGTTGCTATGAGGGCTGAGGCTGGAGAGACGTGTTGCCTTGTCCCTCTGAACGGAGAAGATGTAACTGTAATCTGGTTTGGATAACAGTGACCCTGAGCTGTGGAGCCAGGGGTGTGGAACTGTCATCTCAGACAGAGCCACCAGACTCCTTTGGCAAAACCTGGAGTTGCTGGCCAGCCTAGTTTGGTTAGTTTGTTCATGTCATTGTGTTTCTGGTGAATTCAACCTAATCCTTTAAAACACTGAAGTCACACAGAAATACAAACAAACTAACAGATCAAGGCAGTGATAGACCAGCAACTCCTGTGTTTTGTGAGGTCCAATTACAATTTTTGTGAAAGGAGTCTGGTTGCTTTGCAGAGAGTAATATTTGGTTTATATGATGGCGGTTTACCACCAAAAAGGTCTGTCTGACAGCAAGGTAAAGTGGTGAAAATATACTAAATATAGCATACACTTAAACTGATAGTGATTTTTTTTGGTATTTAAATATGTTTTGCAGCAGGACATTAATTAGCTTCCTACACTGGTACTCCTGCTGCTTCTCCAAACTGGGGTCATTTTGACTACCATCTACTATAATACACTAATACACTAATACACTGAATTTGGAAAAATATCTCATCCAACCTCATTTCACATAATCGAAAGTATCCCTTCCTAATCAAACTAAACTTTCCTGCCAAAAGCCCTTCTTCTGTCCTCCTCATCATATTTTGTACATTTAGCCTGTGTACATTTAGAGTAGATGTTACCTTGGGTTCTTATGATGGGCATTTTTCACTTTTTTTTTCTCCTTCACATGAAGTATACCCCCTTCTCATATATTAAGAGCAAGTTTTGCAGACGTGTCAAGCACCAAATCTGTTTTCTTTTATTTTCATTTTCTGCTGCCGCTATTTTCATGACTTGTTTAGTGTAAACTGTCATATCAACAGCTCTTACAGTCCAAATGTTTGGCTGGAAATGACCAGGAATGAGATGTAATGAGGAGGAGTATTACACTGAGACACAGTGAGAGGGAGAGAGAATGAAACAGAAAGAAGAGGGAGGTAATGACTAGCTCTGTTTGAGAGTAGAGCGATGCGAGGATAGCATAGATTCTGATGTGACTTGTTTCCCCTACAGAGCTTATTAAAACACACACAGACAAGCACGCACAATCTGCTCACAGTGTAGATCATTACACTCGACAAAGTCCCAGTTAGGATAAACTGCACGGGCAGAAAAATATCAGACACTGCACGGCCAGTCGTCGATATCTGACCCCATTAGACGAAGCGCCCACAAGGGGTCAAGTCTCCCTTCACTCCTCCACACTTGTCTTCTGCTTCTGCTCTTGATCAGCGCCGTGATTGGCCGTCGTGACAGATAGTCTGGTCTTTAATGGGTGAAGGGCCCAATCCCCTGCGAGATGATGTTCAGCGTGGGTTTGCCCCACTTTTATGTGCAGGGAACCCAGCTTGACTTAGACAGATGGTGATTGCAGCAGACAGGCCCTCAGAAGGCTGGGGAGCGCGGACTCACAGAGAAGAAGTTCAGCTGAGAAAGAAATGCTGAATTGAGCTGAACAAGTTGAAAACATCCTGTCAAAGGAGTTTAGCCAAATTATCTTTGCTCTGTCTGATGCTCAAAGTGGAGCAAACGCATCCTGATGTATTTACACTGCGTAGGGTTGCATTAGAGGAGTTCGGACGAATCCAGAGACGGCTGATATCAGCAAGACTTTTCGTGTAGTGTGGCTGTGAGCAATGAGCTCAGTCAATTCATCCTCGAGTGATGTATGGCAACCTTCAGAAGACAAAAAGGATATATCTTTGAGAAATGAACCACTTGACCTTGCTGTGAATGTTTAGCATTTATAGTCACAATGCAGTGCGAGATTTATTAACTGTCAACAGCACAACACGCTTTTCAGCCCAGATATGGTAACATGACTCTGCTGAGCAGGCTCTGTATGTCCCTCCTCTATATCTTTGAAGCACACATCTCACATATGAGCACGATTCATGCGCTTGCCAAACAAGGGATTATGGCATATTATAAATAACTCAAAGGAAACGTCATGTTAATGTTCATTTAATATCAGAGTGTGAGGTACAAACACTCAGAGTGACGAATTCTGTAAGCAAACCTTCCACTGCAGGACTATAACAAAAAAAGGGGCAATTCTGCACTTTTCATGTGGATGTCCAGTCAGTGTTGATAAATATAAATGTAGTTGAAGTAATAAATTCTTCAGTTCTGCTATATTGACCAAGAAAGTTGAGTTATCCTGCTTGAAGAGCCGTGCCGACAATGCCTACATCTGCATTCTTAGAAATGAGGGTTCCAAAATGGTTCTTCCTGAAGGGCTGAGATGTTCTAGCCAGAACCATTTGCTTCTGAAGAAACCTTTTTTGACGAAAGGGTTTATCAGGGGTCGTTTGTAAGACAAAGGGTTTTATGAATATCCCTTTTCATCCAAAGAACCCTTTTTAGAAGATAGAGTTCTTAAAGAACTGCTGAAATCCTTGACAAACTGTTTCATCTAGGGTTTGTCAAATGTTTTTTGTACTGTAATATAAAAAGGTTCTCAGTAGAACCCCCTCAGTGTGTTCTAGATAATCCCTTTGAATACAAAAAGGTTCTCAGTAGAACCCTCAGAGTACATTCTGGATAAAACCCTTGGAGGTTCACAGTAGAATCCCTGGGTGGGTTCTGGATAAAACACTTGGGATATAATAAAGGTTGCCTGTAGAATCCCCTGAGAGTAGTCTTGATAAAAACCCTTGGAATATATAGTAAATAGGTTCTCGGTAGAACCCTTCAAATGTGCCCTAGATAAAAGCCTTGGATTCTAAAAAGGTTCTCTGTAGCAGAAGCAGGAGAGCTCAGCTTTCTCTGTCAATATAGCAGCACTGAGAATTTTACTGCCTCAATTGACTACATTTACCACCAATACTACTGGACATGATAAAGCACTTGCCAAGGGTTCTGTTGTTCTGGCCTGGTTTTGGGAAGAGTTCCTGGAACAACACTTTGGTATTTCTCCAAGGGTAATATAAATTTGAGGCACATTCAGTGGATGCTGAAAGTGCTGTTGACAGATATGATTGATCACAGCACAACAAGGATAACTACATAAAACACAAGAGCAACCATCATTTTTTTATTACTGCATCTGTATTGACCAGTCAGACAAAAAAGAAGGAAGCACTGTTGGAACGCTGGAGAAAAGGAACAACCAAAAAGGAAGACCATGAAGAATATTTGTTGGAAGAAAACAGAGATTTCCACGTCCTCATTAGTATTTAGGGAGAGGAAGATACTCAGAAGGAGTGGAATAAAAAAAAATTAAACTGAAAAATGACAACATGGTGCAAGTAATTAGTTAAGTCATATTATGTACAGAAACTAACACACTTATTTTGATATTTTCCCAAACCTGCCTATGTACTTTTTGTGTCATTATTTTGAAAGTCCACCTGGGCGTATTATTATTGATAATATAATCATGGAGCCCTGGAAGAGGCATATCTATGGCATTATAGTCTGAAGCATAGATCCACTGACCAAGCTGCCAGAAGTTGGATGTGAAAACAACGAAAAAAAATCATTGACAATAATAGCAGCACTTCTTACACTGTTTTCTAACACATAACCACTGACTTTGCCAGCAAACAGTCATGAAAATAACAAAAGCGTCCAGCTTTTGCCTTTTCATTGCATATTCAAAATGTCCAGTTTAAAATGTAGTGGGTATGTGATGCAGAATTTTGTACTAAAGCTTCACAAGTTCATGTTATTGGAAGCTGGAGGTTATGGGTTGTTAAGTTCTTGCAGTAGAAAAGAATTGCCCCAGCGAGTGAAACTATACTACACTGACAGAAAAAGATAAACAAAACCTCGTCTTGTGAGGCCAGGTCTCAAGGTAATTGCTTCTATACATTCTCCAGCCTCATTAACTGCCCACAATGTCAATGCAAGAAGTAGTTTCAGGCTTTCAAATGACACAGATGCATTAGTTATTTTCAGTCTACTTAGGAACAAGAGTGGCAACCAACCAAACCAAACTCTTGAAGCTGTGCGAACACAAACCCTCTGACCAACAGTTGATAAAAGCTGTGGAGTCTGCTGAATCAAATTTCTGAAAGATGCTTTGTTTGAAACTGTTAGTAGTTGCCATATGAGATATTAAAAGAGATATCCTTTTCTGTTTAACAACAGGGCAGAAGAGGTGTGTCCTTATACTCAGTGCTTGTTATCTCTGGATGGATGAAAGCTCTTGCTAAAATGTCAATATTTTTGTGTTTTTGGTGAAGTTGACACTATAATGCTAAGAGCTCGCAGCGCAATTGTAGCATTTAGCACTAAAGAGACACAAAAACCCCACACCAGCTTCGTTGTGATGCCCATTGCCAGCCGGTTCTCGCTCCCAACGAATCTAATACAGCAGCTTGCTCAGGACCCCTGTGCTTCAAACTAAACATTACATTAATTTAGTTATGTACATAAGTTACCTCATGTATGTAAGTTATATTATGTGCCTATATTTTGAGTCTTCCAGCATGTTGCATAATATGCATAATTGCTAACTTACCATGGAGCCTTACATGTGCAAAACTGATGTTAGAGGGATGACTACAGTGTTACAGGCATGCCTTATTCCAGAAATAGCCGTAATACAGTAGCCTGGATGGACCAATGCAGTCAGCAAATTTGATACAATAATGTAACAAAACAAACAAGCATGTAACATCTTGATATGTACTCTGAAAGAATGCTGCATAATGCTGTGCCAAATGGGCTGGGATAAAGAATAGTGTTTGCTCAGACTGTGCGCTAAAGTGCAAAGTTTGGTTTTATGAGTCTAACCCAAAGCACAGCAACCTGTGGCTCTAGAGCCATATGTGGCCGGTGGCTAGTCTCCCTAGGGTAGCTGTGGATGCCAAATGGTCTAATCATATTAGCTCAACCACAGATTAGTATTTTTGTTGCTCATTTGCTCCTACAGTCCAGTGATTACAGATCAGGTAGAGTAGTGGGACTTTGGTTTGTGTTAGTCCTTTAAAGCACTAACAGCCTGTCCCGTATGTCTCTGTACCTCCTAATACACCATAGCTAAAGTCCTATGATAGGCTACAGCTCCCAACCATCATAACAAAAGGAGAAAGTGGGTAAAGAAAATAAATGAATGTCTTGATTTAGGTCCCAGAGAGAGAAAGGTGAGTTTAGTAGCTGGAGTATACTTGATGGGTGGAAAGAGAAAGAGGGCTTTAAATTTCTTGCTAAGTGCCTTGAGACAGACTCTGTAGTGTGTAAAGACCCTGTTTTCTTAATTTGATTGCCTCTAAATGCTTCCTGTGCCCATGACTTACGGCCTATCTCTCTTCCCTTTTATGTTTGCTGTTGACAGAGAGCTGATCTGGCAGTGGCTCCCCTCGCCATCACATACGTGCGCGAGAAGGTTATCGACTTCTCCAAGCCCTTCATGACGCTGGGTATAAGTATACTGTACCGCAAGCCCAACGGGACCAACCCTGGGGTCTTCTCCTTCCTCAACCCCCTCTCGCCCGATATCTGGATGTATATTCTGCTGGCTTACTTGGGTGTCAGTTGTGTGCTGTTTGTCATAGCCAGGTAACATGTCACTTCCAGTGATCACAGCTTCATACACAGTCAGACACATGCTTAGCTGCCATCGCTCAGCCTCGCCCATCTGACTAACAACAGGCTAATCTCTGTAATTACAGGATCTGCGTCCTGAGCACACTGACTCGAACATAGTAAAAGCTTACCACTCAGTGACAGTGCTGACACTAATCAGTGGTCTCCTAACAAAGCTCAGACTCGACGTCATTGCTGTGTAACATGTTTAAAGCAGTTTATCCATGAAGGATCACATAA
>JAJHUR010094460.1:0-27747 GCA_027495735.1 Lutjanus campechanus | reverse complement strand
GGTAATATATGTGCACTTTTATTCCAGTAAAATTTCAAATGCATGACTTTTACTTGTAGCAGAGTACTTTTACATTGTGGTATCCTTACTTTTACTAAAGTTAAGTATCTGAGTACTTCTTCCGCCACCAGCATTACATTTTCCACCACGTTTTAATTGTAGATAATCACTCAGATTTTAGGGATGTTAAACTAAGACGGATGAATGTTAGTTCAATACACAGTTGCTGGTTGTAGAACTTTAATCACGCCTGGAAAGTTGAGCCCAAAAAGTACAAACCCCGACAAAATTCTGCCCAAACCCGAACCCATCCCTCATTAGCATATTTCAGCTGGAACCCAATTACAGCCTGACATTAACCAGACTTAAGGCCATGAAATATGTGAGAAATATGGCCCAACCCGACCCAAACCCGTCGGGTTCAGGTACAGATTTCAAGCTCGAGTTGGTCGGTGGTTTTGGGGTGTTTATACGGTTTACCATGAGATTTATATCCTCATGTGTCCTCTGCCTCCTGCTCCAGCTGTATTCAGGGTAAAGATGAATACGGCCGCCTGCTGCGCCGGACGCTCATTCGTTACATTAACCTGACATCACTGCTCATCTTCCGCTCCGTCAGCACCGCCGTCTGCAAACGCTTCCCGACCATGGACCACGTGGTCGAGGCAGGTGAGTGTTCAGCTGGTCGAAGGGCGACAAACCTGGAAACTTCTTTATTATTATTATAATGTGTACAATCTAAACAGTATTTATATATTTTGTGTGCACGTGTAACTAAACTTTCTGCGCTGTGTCTAAACTGAAATGTACAAAAGTCAAATGGAGTTCAGCTCCTTCCCGGCTGTTCTTCTTCCTTCCTGTAACCGTCTGATCTGGCCCCTGGGATTGGCTCGTTATCGGCCAATTACAGCTGCAGGAGAGCAGAGCAGATTGTGATGTGCCTGCATGTCTGACCTGTCTTGTTTTGTGAGGAGTTAAAGCCCAAATAAAACCGATTTGGAGAGTTTAACACCGCAAGATTCCTACTTTTGCACGAGGGTGCATTTTCTTTTTTTCATCTTTCTGTTTGCCACAGCACCGGTGGAAATCCTGGTTGATCTGTTGGTCTGATAAACCTTCAAGTCCAACAGAAAATCACATCAACAACTACAGATTTTCTTAAAATTTGCTGTTGCTATCATTCCCCCCAAGATTATATATTTATATAAAGTGCAAAAAGGTTATGGAACTAAAAGAGATAAGATACTGATGACTGGTTTTGAATAATCTGTCCGTCCTTCTGCAGGTTTCATGACTACAGAGGAGAGGAAGGTGTTTGAGAGCATCCGTTCTCCTCACCTGAAGTACTGGATTCCCGTCGTCTGGTTCTCCAACCTGGCGTCTAAAGCTCGACAGGAAGGACGCATCCAGGACAGCATCGACCTGCAGAACATTCTCAATGTGACACATGGGATTAAACTTAACATTTTTATATTCTGTGTTAAAATATGAATTTATAGACGTTTGGGTTAGAGGTTAATGGAAACTCCACCCACATGTTCTGCTTCACTACATCATATTAGATCTACTGATGTCAAAGATGATTTATGTCATCATCATAATGGGCACATAGAAGTGTGAAAAGTGGATTTTTTGATGCAAACAACCAATATTCAAGTGCTTATAAAAAATAATGAATGAAGCTAAAACAAAATGTTTCTTTGTGTCTAAAACTAGAAGACCTGTTCTTTCTTTTGATATATTCCATGTTAACATATTCATAGAACTGAATATTCTGTGGGTGTCGAAACATCTGTGAATTTTTGTGAAAAATGCTGTCTTTTTGCAGCCAGTGTAGTCGCCCCCTGCAGGCCATTTGAAAGACTGCAGGTTGAAGGCATTTCTGCATTGGTTTCACTTTTGAAGCTCGGTCCACTTCTGCATAACTGAGCTGATCTGAAGTGCTTTGAGTCCCAAATGTCCCTCTAGTGTCACATTAGCACAAACTGAAGTGTCCCATTAGGTGACAGATTCATCCTGTCAGAGAGAAAATGGCACTTAGGCAGCGACACACACTCGAACATCCAGTAAATCCACTTGAATCCCTGTTAGTCTGTGACCACATAAACCAGACATGTAGGTAATGTGACACCCAGCTGACTCGCAGCGGGTGGGGGTGGAGGTGAGGGGGCTTTTTTTTGGCTGTCAAACTGTCCTCCCTGATGTCTCTTTGTCTGTCTCTCTGCAGGAGATGAACACGTTCAGGACCTGGTGCGCCACTCTGTTCGGATACGACTGGGTCGGCATCCCGCTGGTTTACACGCAGGCCTGTCTCTCTACTTTCTGTCTCCCTACTTCTTGTCTCACATCTGTCTCTGTCTCATGTTGAAGACAGATGTAACCGCAGCTCATCTAATCACATCAGAGATCGTCCTCCATCATTACTGTAACCCAATCAGAGCTCTGGACCTCCCACACAGAGACACACAGAGGGAGTAAAGTCTCTGTCCTCTGTCTCTCTTCAGGTCGTCACTCTCGCCGTCTACACCTTTTTCGTCGCTTGTCTGATTGGTCGTCAGTTCCTCGACCCCGCCCAGGGTCACCCGGGCCACGACCTCGACCTGTACGTCCCCGTCTTCACCCTGCTGCAGTTCTTCTTCTACTCCGGCTGGCTGAAGGTGAAAATCACGTTTACTACTTTAATTTAATGTCAACAAAAAGAGCAAAACCATCATGTTTGGTTCCAACTAGGGTTGAAAATTGCAAACTCTTTCCTTAATCGATCATTGGGAAAAGAAACGATCAATTCGTTGATTAATCATGCTTAAAATTTTTGCACAAACCAAACAACCCCTCAATCAAAGTTTTATTTCCACAGCAACATGTTCCACGTTCTCTGACAGTGTTACATACACCCTTAGAAATAAAGCTGCTAACTAGAACCATACCAACTAGAACCCAACATAAAGGATTATATCTAGAAACATCTGTGAAACGTATCACCTAGAACCCCCTGTGAGTGGTTCTACAGAGAACCCTTTTATGGTGCAATGGTTCCACCTAGAACTCTCTCAGGGGTTCTTGGAATACCTTTCCAAGGGTTTTATCTAGAACACACCCACAGGGTTCTACCAACGGGGAAAAAGTCAAATCATACCCTTCTAGAGGTTACCTCGTGATTGTATCACAGACAATCACGCTGCTAATTTCCATTAGCACCCTAATGGAAATGCCCATTATTTGTTAGCATCGAGCTAAGAGACAAAAAAACCCGCTCCCTAAAATTAGGGCTCCTCGTTACTTTAAAGTAATGACTGAATGTAGTAGCAAGGGACGACATGAGACTGATTTACACATCGAGTCGGCTCATTGGCAGCACCAGCTGCTCCACCGGCCACTCGTTTATTTACTCAACAGAACCTTTCACAATAAAATTCCACTTCCTGTTCATTTGTTACAGCTCTACGGAAGCTGCACAGGATGACAACAGACAACTCAGAGGTCAAAAAATACACACAAATAAAACAATATAAAATATTCAACAATGTTCCCTCACTGTACTCAACAAGTAATACAATTTAACAATAAAATGAACTTGCCAGTGATAAATGACGGCGACACTGAGGGTTTAATCTGAAGTCGTTCTCAGAAAAATGTCTTTTAAGCATGTTTGATATTTGCGACAGACGTCTGCATCCGCTCAGTTCTCGTCTGTCTTGTTTTCCTCTTGACTGAGACATAAACAGGTGTGCTGTTGACCTTGTTGTGGTCTCTTAACCTTGTCCTGTTTTATTAATAACACCTCATATAAAGTTATTAATAACTGACTTGGTGGATACGAGCCAGAGTGGCAGAAAAGAGCCTCACCAGCAGATTTAAAGATTGTTCCTGTGTTTAGTGCGAGAAAGTCACTGTGGTCATTAAATTAAAAGTGGTCGACCTTCTGAATAAACACTGAACACTGAATATGATGACTTGATTCTGTATAAATCTGACTCAGAGTCGAGGTGGAACCACGAGGCTGCAGCCAGTCGTGTCTTTCCACAGTGAGACTGAACTGTGTTTTTTGTGTGTCGTCAGGTGGCCGAGCAGCTGATCAACCCGTTCGGAGAGGATGATGACGACTTTGAAGCAAACTGGATCATCGACAGGAACCTGCAGGTCAGCAGCCAATCACAGCGCTCAGAAACCAAAGCCAAAAAACCCCCCACCTCAATCGAGAATAAAAACTTGATTCTTTTCCTTTTAATTTAGCCGTTTGTGTTATTGTGTGATTTTGTAACTTGAAAGAGTTCATTTGAATTCATAGAAGTCACACAATAACACAACAAACCAACAGATGGAGGCAGCGGTAGACCAGCAACTCCTGCGTTCTGTTAAATAAAATTACTGGTTTTGTAAATGGAGTTTGGTTGATTTGTAAGGAGGCTGATATTTGACTTATATAACAACAGCTTCCCATCACAAAAGTCTGCCTGACAGCAAAGTAAAGAGCTGGAAATATTCTAAATATAATGTACACTTAAACTAGTTTTGATTTTTTTAATATATTTGCTTGTTGTCACTTCCTGTTTACCTGTTTACCTGTTTACCTGTCCCTGCAGGTGTCTCTGCTGGCCGTGGACGAGATGCACATGAACCTGCCTCACATGACCAAAGACATGTACTGGAACGACAGCGAGGCGCGGCCGCCGTACACGCTGGCTGCCGCCGACTACTGCATCCCATCATTCCTCGGCTCCACCACCGACATGGGGTCAACACACACACACACACACACACACACACACACACACACACACATTTTTAATATTACACATTGACCAAGTCCAACCACTCACTCTGGTTTTACAGATGTTATCCTCAGGGGGGTTCAAACAGCAGCTCAGTGGGTAAAGTTTTATCAGGCCAGGGTTCACTGATGTTATATCGTCATATCTGTCTGTAAAAATAAAAACTTTTGTCCAATGTTCTTTTTTTCCAGACTCTCTGATATTCTGCAGTTTGATGACGCTGAAGTTACCGACAGTCGTCCACGACATCAGGACCCTATTTTAGCTTGGCGCCAAGAGTCGGTAACAGAACGTTTCTTATTACTGCTGCTGAAGACATTTTTAGTCTCATATGATCATCAATTAGTAGGTTACTGCAAAAACTACTTGCCAAACATCTCAAATATGGAGGAAAATTTCATTAGATAATTAACCAAGATCAGCATGGATACTTTTGCCACTTAATACTCCATTTATAAAGCACTCAACACTCTGGCCTTTAACTCCTGAAACATTATCCTCGCCGCTATTTCTTTGCAGTAATTTATGTAATTTTTAATTTCTGATTATGTGACTCCTGCAAATAGACCCTTCCTAAGTCCCGCCCCTTTTCATTCAGTGCTCCAATGGTCCAAGGTCAATCCAAAGGACTGTACGGCTTTGAGGGAGGTGTTTTTGCAACTGTAGTTCTTTGTTCTTTCTTCACATGGTTCTAATTTGTTTGAACTATTTACAGAAAACTTTATTTCAGTCATATTTTCTGATGTTTGTAGGTTCTGGGTCGAGTCCGCCGGCTGCTGAGTGTTCAGGAGCCTCCTGACCTCCGACCTCCTCGACCCATCTTCAAACGACACAGCAGTGATGCAACAGGAAGCTTCTTCCCAGACTTCAGGTACAGAATTGATCCATTTTAAGTACTAAAGACACCAATACTGGCTGAATTCAAGAGAGAGCTGCTACGGTATTTGACCCCAAGGTGGCTCAGTGGTTGACACTGTCTCTGTCTGATTGGATCAAGTCTTCATTTTATTGTACGTCAGTCCATCCAGGGTCCATCCAGGTTCAGAGGTCATACGTCCACCGTCCTCCTTGCCTGTGCCCCCTCCTGCCATGGACACCCTGTCCACCTTAAGGGAGGTCAGCAGCAACCCTCCGTCCCCTGAAAGCTCGCCCTCTGCGGTTTTCCCCCGGCTTGTCGTCAGCCCTCCTTTGTCTGGTGACGTCTGTCACAACGTGGACTCTCCTGGCAACGGTGAAGTAGAAAAACCTCAGAATGGACTGGATCCCTCCCCCACTGAGGAGAAACAGGGGTTGGACGCCCCGAGGTAATTCACTGGTTTTTTGCTGAAAGTGTGATCATTTCTGACTTTCAATTGTTTGTTTATCCACCTCTGCCTATAATGAAACCTCTACGCTGTGGTTTTGAGATAATGTTTCAGTCTTAGCTTTGGGAGTATACTTCTCCTTTCTCCTTTAAATATTGTAATCCTACCATTCTGCTCCTTTAAAGACCATTTTCCACCAAATAAGATCTGGTTCTTGAACTGCTTCCGTTCAAGACTTATGGAACCTTGGTGCTAGCCAGTAAACCATCCCATATATCCACTTGTTTTGAATGGAACTATTGTAATCAAAGATGCATCATCAACAAAAGGCATTGCTGAATGCACAAAGACCTGTAGAATATGACACACCCACACTGGTTGGCTGGGAACCAACTTTTAAAGCTCCGAACCAATTTATTTTTGGTCAGAATGCTCCAAACAGTTCAAAATTAGGTGTGGAACCAGAGCAGAGACTGTTCCATGTTGGTAGAAAAGGTCTATAACTGGCTCATTCTTTATATTTCCAGGACCGACTCTGCAGTCTGTTGTTCCCCCACCCAACTGGGGCCCAAGGCATTCCGCTGGACAACACTTTCAGCTAAACATTGCCCACCAGTCCGGCCACGGGGGCGCCAGTTCTCCCTCCAGTTCTCCAGGCAGACTTCCAAAGGGTCGGTCCGCAGCCTGCCGAGCCCCAAGGCTCTGGGAAGGCGGAGACGAGGACTTGCTCGATTCCAGTCCCGACGATCACCCGGTCTACCTACTGACACTCTGCAGCTCCCTGACCTTGAGTTTGACCAGGACTTCCAGGGAGTGGCAGGGACTGAGGACGACCGAAAGGAAGGAACAAACAACAGTGAAGAGTCCAAACACTCGGATTCCCAATCACAGAGCTTGGAAAAATCTGAGAACAACTCACAGTAACATAAAACTGACCAAACAGAGCCAATCAAGGGAAGTTAATTCAAACAAATGCTTAGAAAGTTCCAGCCTCTGAAGGGATCCTTTGAAGCTTTTTACCAACTTTGTCCCCGGAAACAAACCGGAATCCTAACTCAACGATGGTACACCAAAGAACAAAAAAGATACACAAGAATCCTAATACTGGTAATCAACTTTTTAAAGAAATGGGCAACTTGAGTACCTTTGCCCAAACAACAACCTAACCCTTTTGTGTTGACCTTGTATTTCTAGGGAAACGTTGGAGGTTTCCCCACTCACTTCAATACAAATCAGTGTTTTCTTGGATGCCACCTACTGGCAATGAGAGGAACTGCGGCTGAACACACTTCAGCTTTGGCTCCAATACTGTGGTGACTTCTGGTCAGATCAATTACTCAGGATTACTGACTGAACTTTAAAGGTTTCTCAAAGAAACTCTTTTCCAGCCCAAAATCTTCTGCCTTCATATGATGACAGTTATATTTGTCTAGAAATATAAATGAACATGTAGTACCTGGTGTTACTGCTAAATCACCAAAAACTGTACTTTTTAAAATAAAACGTGACTGACGTGTCACTGGGTCACCAAAAATGAAGAATCTGTCTCCATACTCAACAGCAAATGATGGTTGTATGTCGTTGATGATGTTATGGTTTTGGGTTTTAGTTTCCTGTCCTGTTTTGAAAGTCTTCCCTCATGTGCTTTTGTAGACAACTTCCTGTCTTTGTCTTTTTCTGTCCCGTTTTCTCTATCACTTATGTTTCATTATTAATTAGTTTCCTGTGTTTTTAGTTTATGTGTTTCCCTCCTTACTTTGCTCCTTACTTTTTGTATTGTCACAAACGTTTTCAAGGGATTACAGGGATGAAGAGGCAGGTAATGGTCAGTGCCTGGAAAGCAGTCCAACACAGGTGAACAAATCCAAGGGAGCAGGCAAAATCCAAAATCCAAATGAAAGGCAAGGTCCAAGAAAACAAAGTCAAGTCCACGAACACTGAAAAACACAGGACAGAGCTGAAGCACTTGACACAGAACTGGCAAAGACATGAGGGGAACACACACTAAATACTCCAGGAGGCAACATCAATCAGAAACAGGTGAAACTGTGATCAGTGATCAAAAAAGGCGAGAAAGAGACAAAGACAGGAAGTAAAGGAAAGTAAATAAAAAAAGAGGCAAGACTCTCAAAATGAAACAGGAAACTAAAACGCAAAACCATGACAGATGATTGGGGACAGTCAGAAAAAGACGAATAGCTTAAGTACAAGTCCGCTAGCTAGTTGTAAGTGAGTGTGATTTGTGTTGGTGCTTTCACAAGAATAACAAATTCCTGTTAATTTGTTTTTAATTGTATAGTTTTTATTGATCATACAGTTGTCAGCTATTGATAACTGATGGGTTAGTCTTCAGTTGGGTGCTTAGCAGAGGCAAAGCCCACCCGGTCCTGTCCTCTATCAAAGATGCTGTAGAACTCTGTCAGAAATACATCTCCCAGAATCCACAGAGGACCTTCGGGGGAAACAATGTCCACAGCTTGGAAACCACTGAAACACAACTGCCTGTCGCCCAGCATCTCCTGGAGACAGATGACAGAGGCAACGTTTGAGTATCATACTGTGGTCACATTTGTCTGGTTTTCTCTCCAAACCAAGGCTTAACACTTTATTTAAAGGGGTGTGCATAAGATTGTCATTATACTGTCATAACCATGTCATGAATTATTCCCTTGACCTCAAGTAAAGTGGTGCCAAAGTAATTAAATGCTAAAAGGTTGTCATAACAAAGACATTGTTGGCTTGATTTATGTTAAGTTGTCACAACAAAAACATCTCAAACAATTGAATTAAATTAAAAGCAACACAATTGACTGAACGACCCTTAATGACAACAGCCACTTATGGTTATGACAGAGTGATGACAGTCTTATGCCCACCCTTTCAAATTAAGGGTTACCGATAAATATACAAAAAGACAAAACATGAAAACATCTTAAGTGCATAGATTCACCAAACAAATCACAAAAAAAGGTCCACTTTGAACATTAGTTGTATTTACAGAAGTTGAACTTTTTTTTTTAAAATGAAAATATGCTCTGAGATGAAACGTAGACGCTACAACAATGTCATCCTCAATAAACACAGCCAGCTGCAAAACAAAGTCTTTTAGCCATTTGAAAAGATAAGCTGAGGAAGACAAAGACAAGACAAGATGTCAAACTTTCCCCACCTTCCTGACGTAGTGCTCAGCAGTCAGTGTGTAGTCTTTTCCTCCCAGGATGAAAGTCACATGAGGCAAACTGGACAACCTTGCACAGTCAATAAGGAACTGACACACACACACAAAGGTAAAAGTCAGAGGAGATTTTATTTAAAAAATCACAACTATCTAAAATTGAGATAATACAACTAGATTATGCAAGTAATTTTGTTTTACCTCTCCTATGTTTGAGGGCGTGGCTCCAATTAGCTGCTGAAGGTTGAGGATGTCATTGGTCGGTCCGGCGATAAGGGAGGTTCCACTATCAACAATCGCCTGGCAACCGTTAGGACAGAACGAACTCACACCCTGCACGGCCACACTGAAACGCGCACAGAGATCAGAATTTTGCATGATTTAGGTAAGTTGTGGGCAAATTCTTGTATTTCTATTGTCATCATGACTAAATCTCCTCACAGAGATCAGTTAACATCCCTCCAAGTGAGGACATTTCACCGTTTCACCTTATTTACAGAGTAACTGCACATTGTCTAATATTCCTGCTTGGACTGCCATCTAGTGGTTGCTGCAATAACTGCAGAGCACAAGAGACAATATTGTCATTTGCCACCAAAATCAAGTCCAGGGTCAAGACTTCAGCTCAGTGTTGAGAATGCAGTCACAGAATCACAGTATTAAAAAGACAAGGGAAACCTGTCCATCTTAATCTGCCAGTATCCTTTAGACGTAACAGGGATCCAGTTTATTGGTCCTGTGTACAACGCCTCGTCAGTTCCACCCAGCAATAGCTCGCCTTCTGGGTTGCCGCTACTTGTCCTCCTGCAGGGAAACAAAAAAAAAAAACAACCAGAATGACCACATTACAGTTGTATGCCTTCACCAACCAGTCAAGCTGTAAGATTTAAGTGTGTTAAGTGGCAAAATTGGCAAAATTGCAGTTATATTAACATGCATGATTGCATTAAAATAATTTTCAGTGAGAAACATGCTGTCTTCACTTTGAGACAGACCTTTGACCTTATTTTATAGGACAGCTGAAGCTAGGACAGGAACTCCTCAGAAAACTTTAAGAACCTCAAAAGACCACACTCCTTAATCCCTGGCAACTCTTATGATTCTCCAAAACCCTGGGACCTAGGACCCTAGATCTCTTAAATTCCTCTCTGGAACTTCCTAGAAACCTTTAGACTACCTTGGCACCATTAAACTCTGCTGCAACTCTTGGGCTCCCTTGGAACCCGCTGAGCTTTTAGACACCTTCTTGAACATCCTGGACCTTTCTAAAAGACTATAGAACCCTCTGAAGCCCCTTGCCTGCCATGGATTCTCCTGGATGTTTTTGGAACAATCTAACTAAAACATTTGGACTGCCCAAAAGAATTTAGACACCTTTGGAAGCCACATGAACAAGAAAACACAGAAGTGTGTAAGTGCAACTCCTGTGTGCATTAGGTTCCCAGATGTTCTTGCTAGACACAACTGAAGCACAATGGACCCTATAAAACAACAAAAGTTTAAACCTTTGTAACCCTGTGGGTCTTCCTTAAATGCTTGGAGATCCATGGAGCTCTTTAACTTCTTGGACTGTCCTGAAACACAGAGAAACCTCCTGTATCACCTGAAAGCATTTGGAACTTCCCGGGCCGTTCCCAATCTCTCCTGAAACCTCTCAAACATCCAAAATTCCTTGAATCCTTGAACTTGTTTAAAGAATCCTGAAGGAACTTCAAAGAACTATCCCCACTCCAATGCATCTCTTAACGAGGCAGTTAACCCCCAAAACTGGTTGTACTGGTAAGCTTCGAGTGTGAATGCTTGACAAAACTTGTGAGTCATTGCATTAGTCGGGAAAATCCCTGGAGATATAAAGTTTTTTAAACTGTCGAGGTCAAACCTGCTAAGGTAGAAAGAGAAGACTGGATTCTCCACTGTCTTCTGTGCCATCATGTTGTCAAAAACAGGGTTTCCAAGAATCTCTGCCAAGGATGGGTAGCCCATCCCCAGAACACCGTCGAACCTCGCCATTACAAATGTGGCACCGGGCTCGTAGACTGACTCCCCAAACTCCTGGTTCACTGTGGTCAGGTCCCCGATCTGAAACAGAGGACAAAGGATTAAAGAAAATTACATTACATTAACATTTTAGGTAGCTAGCAAGCACTATATTTTTATTGTTTAGCTAGCTAGCAACAAATATCACTGCTTTAACTTTTTAGCTAGCTAGCAAACAGTATTACTTCTACTGCTTGGCTAACAAACAAACAATGCAACTTTTGTTAAGGCAGTCAAAAGTTAACTGCCAAGAAACTAGTGGAATGGAGCCGACCTTTAGTGTTTCTCTGGCCATGACTCCCAGCAGGTGTCCTGATCCGTAGTGAATCCCAAACATCCGACCATCATGACGGAACGAGGTCGACTCAAACGCCCTGAAACGCCTGTGTACCGCTGTGAACACACAAAGACAAACAGTTGTGTTTCCACTCACTTCAGAGGATGTTACATTGACTTACATTCATTTCCTGAAAACTTATCCCGACCTTGCTCCTTCCACTAACCTCAACCCAAAACTTCACCCTAAGCCAAGTTTTAACTCTAAAATTTTAATGACTTACGTTATAGGTTTCCAAAGGGACAATAGGTCCCCACCATGCAGTGTGTAAACAGGTGTCCCCACAAGAGACGTAACACAAGTACAAGCAGACAGACCTTGAACTTGTTATCAGAGTCAGACTGAACCTGAACTGCCCTGTCATGCTGTCCTGACCCACAAACACAACGCTTATAAAATACCTACACAAAGTCAAACACTTGGATGAGCTGTGAGCTGTAGTGTTATATTGTCTTGTGTAGCGTGTGTCTGTTTGTGTGGTGTTCAGGTACCACAGGCTTCGCTGACGCAGTAGGATGACGGCACCCAGAGGTCGGCTGAACCGGTGTCAAAAACCACAGAGAAGTTCTGCTCTGGAGTCCCCAAAGTGATTTCACCGAAATACTGAGCCTGAAAAAGCAACACAGACACACGATCTAAGTCTCGAGCAGCATGACGGTGATAAAAAACAAAACAAGACCTAAAAACATCAACTGTTCCAACGCCTTTTTTTTTCTTCTAATTTCTTTCCCGATAGTGATTCTGATACCTGAAAATGTTGCCTGCTGATCTGACATCACTGTGTTAAAATATATATACTCTAAATATTCTTTTTACAACAGTTGTATAGTGGTAACCCTGTATGAATGTGATATGATCTGTCATTGCTGTATCATCAAGCTCAAATTAAAAATTTGGCATAAAAGATGCTGCCGGGACGTAGGGTTAATAAATTACGGATCAGTACCTTTGACACGTGTACTCAGTAATAACTGATCCAGCATTTTGTGCTACATCAGAAGCATTTCCAATACTGGTATCAGTATCGGAAAAACCCTCAAGCTGAAGAATTGGTTACTTTGGCGCCATCTGTGGTAATATCAAGAATGACACATTTTTTCCACCTCAAAAACTTTGTTTTTCTTTCTTCGGAATATTATATCTAAAATAAATCTGAAAAATAACTAAATAAAAATGACAAAAATATACAATAAAAAAGTACATTTAATAATAAAAGTCATTTATTGCCAGAAATACCTGGGAAAGAGCGAGTTGTTCGAGATAAGTGATCATGTAATAATTTCACCAGAATTGTTTCATTTTTTCACAGAGAAAAACTTAATTTGTCAGCGTAATTTTAAAAATGATAATGACATAAAAACCACACACTGCAGATTTAAATAAGCTATAAAAGAACTATTATAATTTCTTATTACATGACTTTGTTAAATACTCGATTCTGATTGGTCAATTACGGCATTCTAAAAACTGTGTTGTTCTTACGTCCATGAAGTTGTAGATTTTCTCGCTGGAGCGTCCGAGCCGCAGCGACGGCGTCCCCGGCGGGAAGCACTGAGCGTAGCGGCGGTTAAACATGTCGGGACGATGATCCTTCAGGAACTCCTGCAGCAGGCCGTCGGCTCGCAACTGCGAACGAATCGAAGGCATCCGCCTCAGAGGAACCCTGAGGAGGAGAACGTGTCAGTATCCTGGAGTTTGAACATTTTAGTGATTCACAGAATATTTTCATTTCTTAAAGAAATACAGCTTCACGAAAAAGACTAAAACTTCAAGGTTTTGGGGACCTTGAGATGATCTGGAACTGAAACTGAGAATAAAAGTCATTTACTAGTTATATATCAAAGTTGTGGGAATAAAAAAAAGTTTCATTCGATTTACTTGTATCGTTATAACCTCGATTTGGTTTCCTCTGAGCAGCCAAATAATTAATGGAGGTTGTGTTTTTCTTACCTGACCAGCGCCGAGCTCGTCCATGTCCACATCAGCACCAACACCAACACCAGCTTCATCATGTCTGTGAGTCCGTCCGTCTGTCAGACTGATGTTTGGCAGCTGATGAGGAGTTTATCAGGATTCACTGCTGCTCTGATTGGATCTAAGTCACCGCGAGAAAATCCACCCTAAAAACTGTTCTGCATCTTTGACCAACTGGAAAAATACATCATCACAAAACTGAAAACAGACACAGACCAGGATCATCACTGTGAACAGATTAAACTTTAAACTGCTTTTACTTTTTAACTTATTAACTTATTATACTGTGTAGATACATTTTATTTAACTAACCACTGCCTGAGTGTTGAAGCCAAAAATGAGAGGTGGACTCTTTTTGTATTTGAATTTCTAGAATAAAAAAGTTGCACACAAAAGTTGATATTTCAACTTGATCTGAAATGCAAAATAGAAACAAAAATCCTCATCCTCTCATTTTCTTCCTGACACTAATCATCCTCCATACACATGCATCTAAAGATTCTGCAAAAAATATTTAAGTCAGACTTGGTAAATTGTGGATTTGGACAATTCAAAAGCTTTTTTACTACATAGTCTAAAATCTCTGTTTACATGCACATCAGAGCACCACATTCACTTTTTATTATTTTATTTGAGTGTCTTAATTCTCAGTGTTAAATACACACTCATGTTGTGTGCAGTTTTGTTGTGGACGGTTCAGACTTGTTGGGTAACTTCAGTGTGTCGACACTCTGAGGTCTCAGTCACTCTGACCTGACGAAGCAAACAACCTGCAAACACTGAAACACAATCAGCTGACCTACAGACAGCTGATATCTGGGTTTTTAACCATTTAAAACGTTGATATCTGGGTTTTTAACCATTTAAAACATTGATATTTGGGTTTTTAACCATTTAAAACGATGATATTTGGATTTTTAACCATTTAAAACGTTGATATCTGGGTTTTTAACCATTTAAAACATTGATATTTGGGTTCTTAACTGTTTAAAAACCCAAATATTGATGCCAAAAATGTTTAAGAGCCCAAATATTACATTTTAAACCATGTATTATGACACTAATGTGATGCTGTAAAAGCTTATTTCATCAACTCTGGTATATCACGACTCCTCTATTCTGAACTGTTGGAACACTGAGAAGAAACAGAAAGACAACAAACAAATCTTCTGATGAGGATTGGTTCATTTATTTCAGTAAACAAAACAAACAACGTCCAAACTTCTGTTGTGAGCGACGTCGGCATAAACGGGCTAACGTTAGCATAACCAGCTCCTCTGCTAATGTTAGCATCACGACGTTTGACATTAGCTTCACACTTACATTGACCTCAGCTAAATAGCATTAGCAGAGCCGTGTCAGATGGTCAGCTAGCGTTAGCCAGCTAGCCTGTGCGGTGCTTCCACAGTGAGAGTTTAACAGAGAAAATAAAACAGCGGACCGTTTCTTTAATTTGAACTACACAGAGGTGATAAATAACAAAACTGATCCCCTCCCCCCGTTCATCTTCATCCTCCTCTTCCTCTAGCAGGGGTGGTGGTCGGGAACTCTCTTCCTACAATAAACAAACAACAACAACAGTCAGTAACATAATAAAACCTTTAATTTGAGGAACTTATCGCCGCCGTGGAGGCCTGCAGTGTTCAGGTGTTGTATAATACGAGTCGAAGGTGTGACGTTCGTACCTGGGAGCAGCTTTGATGATGTTGTCGACTCTCAGGATCATCTCAGCAGCCTCGGACGCGCTCAGCAGCACCTGACGCTTCACCTGGAACGACTCTGTGATCCCCAACTCCGCCATGTTTCCCACTGTGCCTTCAGACATGTCTGCAGGGAGAAAAATAACACCACCGTCAGGATTTGAACACACGTGAAGCCTAAATAAAATCTGTCCTGCTTTGCAGGACTGATCTGCACAATTTTAAACACACTCACTCAGTCCGAAGGTGGTCTTGTTCTCCTGGTGTGCAGCTCTCAGCTGAGCCACCAGGTCGGCGCTGTCGTAGCCGGCGTTGTCGGCGATGATGGTCGGCAGCTGGAGGAGAAATTGGCGAGAAAACTTAGATCAACGAGACTCGATACAGACTTCTGAGGACCGTCCCTGACTCAAGAAACCCCTGAAGCTCCAACAGATGTGAGTTTCTACAGTTTTATTTCCCCTCCTCACACAAATTCTGTCAACAAGCTCGAAAGACTTAAAGCACGTTTGTCAATGAAACAAATGAAATCAATGTGGAAAATGGGCTCAAATGTGAAGAAGGGTTCATACCATCCTCAGAGCCTTGGAGAATGACTCCATAGCAACTGCCTCCTTTCCTGGCGTCCTATTGGCCAGATCGGTCACCACCTTGGCCATCAGCATCTCAGAGCAGCCTGACAGAAAAGAGCAGGAGTCAGAGTTAATATCAATTTAACTGTTTTTAGATATTTTTTTCTGACAGAAAAGCCAAATATCTCTCTCTCCAAACCAAGTTTGGTTGTTTTGGAGAGAGAGATATTTGTCTGTGTGTGTGTGTGTGTGTGTGTGTGTGTGTGTGTGTGTGTGTGTGTACCTCCTCCGTAGACGGTACGCGGCTCCTTCACAGTCTGAGCCAACACACACAGAGCGTCGTGCAGCGAGCGCTCTGCCTCGTCCAGAATCTGCTGAGTTGCTCCTCGCAGGACGATGGTGCACGCCTCACCTGAGGGGAGGAGGGTGAGGGTTAGCGGGGTCAAAGGTCATACTGCCCTCTACAGGCAGACGGCAGTAACAAGTAGTGGAGTTTCTTTACTCAGTTACGTGTAAAAACAAAGTGAATCGTTCTTTCGTACCCATGGCGACTCCAGAGAAGTGGATGAGCATGTCCTCTCCGATCATCACCTCCTCGATCAGTTTGCAGTGACCCAGTTTCACCAGCTCGGGGTGGTCGAAGGTGGAGGTGATCTCTCCTCCTGAACACACACACAAACACACAGACACACACAGTTCATCAATCAACTGATCATCGATCAGAAATTAAACTACAACCACAACTGAAAAGAAGGAAAATACGACTGCAGCTAGAAATCATTTTGTGGATTATAATCTAGATTTTTTCACACATTAGAAAGACTGAGGTGATATTTTTAAATTGTCCCACTAAGATATTAAATTTTCTGCCAGAGGACAAAGAAAACTGAAAATGTCACACATTGACCTAAAAGTATTTAATTTAAATCAATAATGAAAATAGTTTCGGGTTAATTTTCTGTTGATTGAAACAACTGATCGAGTGATTGTTTCAGGTCAAAAATCAAACTTCAGTGCTGCAAACAAGTCAGTCTATGAAAAATAAAAGAAGAGTAAATATCGTAGTCAGTGTTTTATTTCTTCATTTTTATTCTGTTAATCAGTTTTACTAGATTTTAGATCCTCTGTTTTGTGTACGTGTGTGTGTTCGTACCAGTGACCAGAGCGAGGCGCTCGACGCCGGCGAAGTCGGCGTGTTCGATGGCCATGACACCAGCCTGAGCAAACAGCTGCTCTGGATAGTTGTAGATCAGCTGTCTGTGAGGAGAAAAAACTTCAGTCACTTTACACAAACAGACAAAAAAACAAAACAAAACAGTAACACGCGTGTGAGCAGCTGGTGTGTACCTGTTGATGAAGCAGTTGATTCCGTGTTTCAGGATCCGGTCGACCTTCTCCTTCATCTTCTCTTTCTCTGCGAGTTCGATCTCTGCGACCTTCGCCGTCGAGTCGACACGAACCCTGGAGCCAAAGATCTGAAACACACACACACACACACACACACAGAGTAAATACACTGTGAATCAAGAACTGAACAAGTGTTTGAAAGATAAATGTAATGTTTTTTTTAAATGACACTGTTTAATTAAATTTATGGCCAATTTTGTAAGAAACATCAAATGTGAAAATGTGTGTGTGTGTGTGTGTGTGTGTGTGTGTGTGTGTACCTTGATCTTGTCGGTGTCCATGCCGGTGTTGGCGATCAGGATGTTGACGTTCTCCAGCCTCTTTGGCTGGTTCACTCCGATCTTCTTGTCCAGCAGGAAACCTGAAGGAAGCAGAAACACGTGATGTTACAAACCGACCAATCAGAACAAAAACATCAGCCCGGCAGGTTGTGATTGACGAATCAATTAATCGATTCGTCTGAATAACTGAATAATTATTTCAGCTCAAAATGCAAAACTTGTCTACAGGAAACAGTTCTGTTGATATTTATTATAAGAATTTTTGCATCTTTTTTTGGGGGGATTTCACTTTTTTAGTTTTCATTATTTTCAGCCTTATTTGCAGCGTGACATCACAGCCCTCACCTTCGTCCAGGTACGAGTCGGTCAGGCTGCCGCCGAGCTTCTTGATGATGTGGATGGCCTCCAGGTTCCCGGAGCCCTTCAGCCTCATGACGGCGTTCACGGCCAGCTTGGCGAAGTGGTCTTTGTGGTGAGTCAGCAGTTTGGAGGACAGCGTCGTCCGGGAGATGTTCAGCAGGTCCTCCTGGAAACGAGCTGAGTCGTTGCTACGGAGACGGAGAAGTTATGAGGGACAGATTTCTCTCTCAATCCAGTGAATTTTAATTTAATTGAACGTTGCTGTCGTCAAAGTTCAGAAACAATCTGATGATGTTGGATTATTATTTATAAAAATAAACTCAGTCTCACCTGTGGTCGACCGCAGCCTCCCTCAGAGCGTCTCTGGCCACCTGAGTCGCCTTCCTCCAACCAGAGATGATGGTCTGTGGGTGAATCTTCTTGGCAATCAGAAGCTCCGCCTCCTGCGAAGGCAACGGTGACGGTTAAAGAGCAGCGGTACGTGCAGGATGATTCATTTGATTGGTTCATTTTTAACAGCGTCTTACCCGCAGCAGCTCTGCAGCGAGCACGGTGACGGAGGTCGTCCCGTCTCCAACCTCATCATCCTGAACCTTCGACATGTCTGCAAACACAAACAGGATTTTAAATTTCTTCCCCTCCCATGATGCTCTATCAGGCCTCGTGAGTTGTTGCAGCAATTCTTAGGTTGATACAATTTAAAAACACAGATTTTGCACAAACATTTATCCATTTTTGACCACTTGATAATTGCTAAAAATGGTCAGCTGATGAGCTGCCACAATATGGTCGGTTGCTACCAACAGATTCCTTTGCTCAGATATTCAGCTGCTTCACTCACCAACCAGAACTTTGGCAGCAGGGTTGTCGACTCCGATGGCTTTCAGGATGGTCGCTCCGTCGTTGGTCACCGTCACCGTACCGCCTTTCCCTCCACCCAGCAGGATCTTGTCCTGAACAGGAAGAAGAGAAGAAATTGTTCAGTTAAGGACTGTTTACCTGAAGACAAATTAAAGTTAACTCCAAACAGACTCAATTAAAAAACTGATAGAAACCTGATGCGAAGAAAAGAGTTTCTGCATTTTTATTTTTTTTATTTTTAACCAGATTTTGGTGACTTTTCTCTCATAAACACAAGACAGAAATCTGTAGAATCTAAACAATTTCCAGAAATCAACACGACCTACCATCCCCTTCGGTCCCAGAGTGCTTTTCACCAGGTCTCCGATGGCGATGGCGCCCACGAAGGAGGACTGCAGAAAGAACACACAATTAAAAAAACAAAACAAAAAAAGTTTTCAGCGGTTTATTTATATTTATATTTAAGACCAAAATAAAACTCTAAAACTCACCAGTCGTGCAGTTTCAGCTTTCTCTTCATCAGCTCCATGTCTGAAGATGTTGACCGGGGCCATCGATAAGGACGCCTGCAGAGACACCAATCAACCAATCGATCAATATTTACACACATACTGATCATAAGATGAAGAGTCCAGAGTGTAGCAGCGTTTCTCTATGCCTCTATTTCTGGGTCTTATCTCAGTACAAGCGGTTCTAGAACCGGGGGCGACACAACACGATGAAAAATGTAATACTGTGATATTGTGAACTGAAATTAAGTATTTATTTTCCTGCCAGTGGGCCATCATGATAGCAACAGGCAGAATAATATCTTAATTCACTACATGAAAGGCTTAATGTTCTCTGCAATTTGGTTGAAAAACATATGTGCATATTGATAACTGCATGCAGCAAAATGGGTTGAAACATATTGGCAAAAATCCTATCTCATTCACCCCCAGGACTAAATAACACCTAGAAGGTAAAAATCAATATCTTAATCAGTAGTTTAAATGATCATCACGAGACTGAGTAGATATTTAGAACAAAATTTAGGCGTGGACTGTACTATTTATTCCCATCGCCCCTGAAAGCAGCAGCAGCCGAGCCCTGCCCCTCATCTTAGAAACCGCTAGAAGCTTCAGGCAAATTATTACGACAAAGAATTAAAAACATGAAACCTACTGACAAGTAAAACTGAAGACAAGTTAGATGTAAAACTTAAGTACTGTTTCAATCACATATCATATATGTTTTACCTTTTATTTGACCTATTTATACATTATTATGTGTGATAGCCGGTTTGTTCCTCTCTTGACAGCCACAAAGCCCAAATGATAAGCTAAACTAGCAACATGCTAACAGGCTGTTTGAGGAGAACAGGACCGAACACACTCTGACAGATACACTCAAAAACACAACAATTAAGTTTACATCAGCAGTGACAAACCAAACAGCTTTAATAAACCGTATAAAACGCTGAACAAGTACTCTGCAGCTGTTAGCTTAGCCGTTAGCACATTCATAAAGCCCATGTGCTTGCTCACCGGTGGTTAGCATCCCCAGCTAACAGAAAGCTAAACTGACGCTACAAACAATACAGACGGTCAGTAAAGAATTTAACAGTTTCTCTGTGAGCTCAGCTCCACGCGGAGCTGAAACGGGTTATTCTGATTGTTTCTATTTGTTTATGAAAAGGTAAATAAATGTAAAATCTCACCATGATGTCTGTGATTAAGGGCTGAAGCCGAGCACGCACACAGAAGAAGGGCTGGGCAGCGGAGTGACGCAGCGACGTACAAACGTAATGCTGCGTTCACGGCAGACCACGGAAGACACGCTGCTGCCGCCAGATGTTTGAAAATTATCTCAGGATCGTCTTCTCTCCACCTGTAATGAAGTTAAAGGTTTTTTAATATAGAGGGGGTATCAGTCTACGTCACTCTACGATACTCCCCGCTCTACTGCGCATGTCGATTGCAGAACGAGAGCAGCAAGAGCCGCGATCATGTCTTGTTGTGCTGTTGGTTGCACAAACCGTTTTGATAAGAACAACAAAACGCGCAAGTTTTACAGAATACCATCAACTCGCACCCCTTTCAAGGCAAACAAGAGACGTCTTTGGTTGCAAGCTATCAGAAGAAGCGATTGGAACGAGCAGATTATTAAAAATGCAAAAATCTGCAGCGATCACTTCATATCAGGTAAACTTCAGCTAACAAGCGAATCAGCATCGCTGGTTTTATAAACACAATTATTGAGTCATACACATATATAACAATGTTAATAATGAACTAATAAACTAACTAATAAAGAACCGGTCTTTGTCAGGTGACGTAACGCTTGCGACAGCCGCAGTGTATTGTGGGTCGAATCGCCATTTTGGGTGCTGGTGCTCACTCGACGTAAACAAATCAACGGTGAGCAGCGGCTTTGCGTTGGGACTTTCTCTTTGATAAAAATGGGACACTCGTGTTATGTGAAAGGCTGCAACTCCAAATCACATGAAAGAAGTGGCAGAAAGTTTGACCACAACATCAGATTTTTTCGGTTTCCCACCTGGAAAAGAGGCTACGGACAGCAGGTTGAGGATATTACGAAGAGGCGTCGGATGGCCTGGGTCGCAGCGGTGAGACGGAAGGACGTCACTTTTGACAACATATCTCCCTTCATGCGTGTTTGCTCTCTACATTTTCATAAAGGCAAGTAAGAGAGGGATTTTTTGTTTAAGTAATGTTACTGAATATGCTGTTTTTGCTTTCTAAAGCCGCTATTTTCACATTGGCTAACCGTAGCTAGCTAGCTAGCTAGCCTCACTCGTAAACTACAGGCAAAGAGGGAGGGTAGTAGAAATGGGTTAATCTCTTCGTGTTAAATCAGTGTTTATTTTATTTCATCATCTTATATCAAAACATTACAGAGTGAATGATTTTAAAGATAAATGTAAACAGCATAAATGCATGATAACAGAAATATTTATCAATGCATGAGTTTTCCTCTTGTGATCTGAGAGATCTGATGAGATGGTTAACTGTTAGCATGTCTGATTAAGTGGTTAAGATTGTGAAATGTCATGGAAGCATCCAATGTTAACTAGCTTTCTAAATAAAACCTAACATGTGATTGCAGGTCGACCAGCTTATGAAATGATGCAGGCTGACCCAGACTGGGCACCATCCCTACATCTGGGACACACATCTGTGACACCCACAGACATGACACAGACACGAAGTGCAGACGTTGGAGAGCTACAGACCAAGGAGGGAACATCTGAGCCTGGTGAGAAAAGCAGTCAACAACAGAGTGAGGAGGGGACATCTGATGCTGGAGAAGAAAGTGTTCAGCTACAGACCGGAGAGGGAACACATGAGGCTGGAGAAGAAGATGATCAGCTAATCACAGAGGATGAGACAAACAACACCGGTCAGGATGTGACACAGACTGAATGTGACCTGTGTGTTGGCGTAGCTGCAACATGTGTGCATGTCTCCACTATCCCAGTGACCTGATGATATGGCTCCCGATGGCTCGATGATGGCCCAGGGCTTGAGTGGTGTGTCAGTCAGGCGTTGGGAGTGCGAGACCTACAGACAACACATAGGCAGACAGACTACAACAGTTTACAACAGTGTTCAATTGTTTCCTATATTTTGTTTCATTTGTAAGGATGTCCATATTATTAAAGTTTCTGGTTTACAGGCTGATGACAGACTGACAGGCTTAGACAAGCTGAACGGACATGTTAAACCACATGCTTAATAACCTCTTGATGCTTGAGTAATTATGTTGTATGAAAAAGGGGTAGAAGTTTTAGATAATTTTCACTTTTTTCTAGCTCCTGTAATATAAATATGAGGTCATTTTTTTCACAATAATGTAGCACACATGAATCATTTATGCCCACAGTTAAAATAAGTAAAGCAAATCGGACAAAACAACCAAACTAAGCCTAACCACCAACCATAACTTCACTTGATTACAGCCAAGTTAGCTCACCTTTGCAGTGACGACTGTGTTGTCGCAGTCCTTCGGTCGAAATGTGAACAGATCCTGCTGCACCCAGACATTCATGAAATGTCCGTGAGCCTCGAGAGATTTTTAGTTTCTGAACTGTTAAAACGTGTAAGCGCTGAAACCATAAACGAGGTAATTTATTATGTCCAGCGATGAAGTTGGAGGCAGTAATGTGGCGTCGGACCTCCAGTCTTTAGTTGTGAGGTCGTACGGATCTATGTTATTGATTGTGGATAATTTAGCCAAATACCGATCGCTGGCCTCCTTGACAAGTTTGTCCCTGTACGGTGTCCTCTCATCCTTCTTATTCTTCTCCAGATTGGCGACTGAGTAAACAGTTTAAGAACTCACTACTAACTAACTGCTAACTACTAAGGCTAATTCACTACGACTTCAATGGACAGCTCCTCCTACTCTGTGTTGTTTACATCCACGGTACAACCAAAATGGCGCCGGGGGGCGTGTCTGCTAGTTCATGTGACTGACAAAGACCGACAGAGTAATCGCTCAAATTGGAATACAACTATCTTACAAGCTAATGTACCTTGGTTCAGTTTTGCTAAGTTGCGTTACTAAACTTTTGTAAGTGTTGTAACTGATGTAGGCCGGTGATCTCTGGCCAACCATGAGGTTTTATCATCACCCTAAGTCACTGGAATACACTTTATCTGTACAGGAGCGGCGTCTGACGACTTCGACAGTCCTGACTTTGTCCCGTCTGTCTTCCCCTACTCAACCCAGTCCGGCAAAGACGGCCATGCAAAATTGGAGCGGTAAATATGATCACTTCTGTGTGATTTGTTGTTGTCTGATCAACCAGCATGGCTCGACATAGTATGACTGGAAGTGCAGGGTTATCTGTCAGGCCATATAGTTTCTGTTACGTCTGCATTATTTCATGAAGCTCATTGAGATGGTAAACAGACATCTCAACCTGCAAAAAGTCATTTCAGGCAGGTGTCTGGTTATGTGATTGAATTGAGGATGTAATAAAGCTGTGGTTAACCTTTGTACTGAATGATTGCTCTCTTCTGTGTGTTTCAGATATAAGAGAAAAAGACGAAGGGATGAAACCCCCCGCAGATGTCCAGACAATGGACATCAGTCCACACCCACTTCCCTCTCTCCAAATGATTGTGGAATGGAGCCTGGTGCTGATCTTTGTACTGGTAAGAACCCTGAACACCAACCCAACCAAGCCATGATTATGTTTGTCACAGTCTGAACGATCACCCAGATAGTAACTGTTTACTAGATATAAAAACAGGATGGTGAACTTTCTATTTGTCTCATTTCTTTTTCAGATGCTACGGTCCCGAAGGCCGTCCATGATGACCTCAAACAGAAGTACAGCCAACTTCATACCGAGTGTGACAACCTGCGTGTGGACATCAACAAACTGAAAGCGGAGAATGAACAGTTAAAAGCGATGGTCAGGAGCACACGGTTCTCCTTTGCTTCTCTCGAGTGTAAAGCAGCACAGGTGCTGTTTTTCACAGGTCTGACCGGTGCCCTCTTTAACTGGGTCCTCCAGACACTTAAAGACAGTGTAGAGGTTGTGTGTGGCTCTCTGACCCTGGAGGACCATCTACTGGCCATCCTCATGAAACTCCGATTAGGGCTCACCAATAAGGATATTGCATTCAGATTTAATGTTACCGAATGTGACATCTCAAACATTTTGAGAAGTTGGCTCCCTGTTATGTCTCAGACTTTGAAACCTCTAATCAAGTGGCCGAGCAAACATGCCATATTAAAGAATATGCCAAAATGTTTCAAACCTAAATACAAGCGTTGCAGGTGCATTATTGACTGTACTGAAATTTTTATTAACAGACCCACAAATCTAACAGCCAGAGCCCAAACATACTCGAGTTATAAGAGCCACAACACAGTGAAGTATTTGGTTGGCATGTCACCTGCAGGAGCAGTTACATTTGTGTCTGCAGGTTGGGGTGGGCGTGTTTCTGATAAACAACTTACAGCTGAGTCTGGATTTTATGACCTTCTACAAGTAAATGATGAGATACTAGCAGATCGTGGTTTCACCATCAGAGATGAACTGGCCCTGCGTGGTGCTGCCCTGAGGATCCCTCGCTTCACCAAAGGAAACAAGCAGCTGTCTGCTCAGGAAGTGGAAACATCGAGACGTCTGTCCGACGTCAGAATACACATCGAAAGAATAATAGATAGATGGAAAACTTTCAAAATTCTGACTACTGTTATTCCGCTCTCACAGGTGGACCTGTTAGATGACATTGTAATTGTGTGTGCAGCATTAACAAACATTTGCAAATGTATCGTCCCGAGAAAATAAACTGTAAATACTTTGATAAAGTTTTCAAGAGTCAAGGACACATTAAAAGCTTTTTATTAGTCTTGTGTTTGTACATCAGCAGTGACATGAAATCATAACTAATAAAAATAATACTTTGATTATGGGCAATTTTTCTTTGTAATTTCTTTGTTTTTTATTTGCTCCTAGTTTTATAGTATTTAAAAATGGAAAAGAGGAGTGAAAAGAACCTTCAGACTTTCTGAATTACTTGAATTATTGATTAAATCCCTCTTGTAGTGAATTTAAGTTATATTTGTTTTGTTTTTCGTCTTTTCTTTTGTTATTTATATTAGTTTAGTTTTATTTTACTTCACCCTGATTTTTCTTTTTGATTTATGCTTTATATACTGTATGATTGTTTGCTGCCTGTAAAAATGTCTCAGTTCATCCATAAAGATTTAGCCGTACAACATTCATGAAAAAATAAAAGAGACACACCAGGTCTCTAAATCACAATAAATCAAATGACACATAATCTATAAATATATTAAATAATCTTTGCTGTCTGTTTATATATTTGTTTATTGCTCATCATGTTACATTAACTTTAACATTGAGGCTCTAAATGAACCATTTAGTTCACAGAGACTCCTGCAGGTGGCGCTCTCAGTCTGCTCTGATTGGATGATTTCATGATTTCATAAAATGGAGTCTTAAGATTTTTTGGAAATTGTCTCTTGGGATTTTCAAACCACAGAGTGAAGACTGAAGGAACCATTTTACTCAACCAGAACAAACAGCACTGATGTCTGTTTCTATGGAAACGACAACATTAAAGACACGTGAGGACATAAAAATGGCATCAAATCCACCGTGTGAAAGTTTCTTGTTTGGATTCTTCTGTGTGTTTTTGTACTTCAAGGAAAGCAGAAGGACAAAATCATGGACGAGAGGTCATTTGATTCATTTATTTTATTTAAAAACAACAAAAACTAAAAATATCTTCAACATATTTCAGTCCCGCCTCCTCATTTCCTTTTCACTAGGCCACGCCTCCTGCTTCTGTGATTGGCAGCCTGGACAGGAAGACAGTAGATGTGCATGGGGAACTTCCTGAAGTAGCTGCTGACCCAGGGTCTGTGGAAGACGACAGAAAACACTGCAGTTACCTTAAAGTGGAAGAAAAGGGTCTCTAAATTAAAAAAAACAACAACACTGTGACATCATTGTGACATCACTGGTGCAGGAAGTCCTGCAGATTTCTTGGTCGATTGATCAGCTCCGAGGAGTTTATTGCTTCAACTGACAACATTTACCATCAACGCTGACTGAACATCCACATGAAAAGTGGTGAAATTTCCCTTTAAATGATGTGAAGTGATCAGGTAGTTGTGTACTCGTCAGGTGTGAGTGTGTGTGTGAGATGTTTACTTGGTGACTCTCTGGCTGAGGCTCAGGTAACACAGGTTTGTTCTCAGCAGTTTGTTCTCCTGCTGACGGAGGAACTCGGCTTCCTGCTGCCGCTCGAGGTCCAGACGCAGAGACTCTCGAAGCTCCGCCTCGATACGACTCAACTGAAACACACACACGGAAATTCATCTACTGACAAGTGACCTGTAGGTGGCGCAGTTTCAAAGTGATGGTTTTGTATTATTTTAAGTGTTACCTCCTCCAGCAGACTCCTGTTGTCCTCCAGCCTCCTCTGATGCTCGTACAGAGCCAGAGACGCCGGGTCAGACAGACGCATCACTTCCTGTTTCTCTGCCCCGTCCACGCCTGGTTTACCTGCTCCACCTCCACCTGCTCCGCCTCCACCTGTGAGCTGCTGCTGGACGATGGGCGGCAGGAAACAGGTACTGACACACAGAGAGAGTGAAGAGTTCAAATTTCACTTCATCAGGTTGTAATCTTGTCGAGCAGCATCTGTGTGCTGAGTGGCAGAACTAATGAAGACACACACACACACACACACACACACACACACTCGTCCATGTAAACCAGTTTCCATTCAGATTTGTTTACAGTCGGGTCTGATCACGGTAACGAATCCCTCTGCCAAGGTCGTGCTTCAGTGGAGAGTATCACACACACACACACACACACACACACACACACACACTCTGTTATCAGATTGTTCAGACTGAGTTTCCAGTCCCTCTGCTGCAGTGTTTCCATCCAAGCTTTTATTTGAATCCATATTGTCTCATTTTATTTGTTTGTTTGAAGTTTTATATTTACATTGTATTATATTTTATTTGTCTGCCGTGTTTCTGCGTCTGGGACGTTGTGTAAAACGTAATTAAAACCAGAATGCAATGATTTGCAAAAACTTTGCAACATGTTTCAAAAAAGCTGTGACAGGAGCAACAAAAGACTGTGTAACGCTCCAGAAACACCTGTTTGGAACTTTCCACAGGTAAACAGGTGACAGGATCATGATTGGGTATTAAAGGGGTGTCCTGGAAAGACTCAGTGGTTCACCAGCATGATGGGGTGAGATTCGCCACTTTGTGAAAAACAGTTTAAGAACGTTTGTCAACACAAAACTGCAGGAATTTATAGATTTCACCATCTACAATCCATAATATCATGAAAAGATTCAGAGAATCCAGAGAAATCTCTGCACACTGACTGTCTGTGACCTTTGACCCCTCAGGCAGCACTGATTAAAAACTGCATTAAAAACCCACATCATTGTA
>JAJHUR010094459.1:0-16519 GCA_027495735.1 Lutjanus campechanus | reverse complement strand
GACATAATTTTGCCAGTCGGTATAGCATCCTGTCCCCTTCCTGGGTTGTGTGTACAATCATTTTTGTTAAAATATGATCATTTTAAGGTCGCAGTACGATGCTGCACAGATCCCAGAGGATACTGAGAGACGACACCCACCACAGTCACAGCCTGTTCACCCTGCCGCCATCTTGCAGGAGATACAGAAGTATCCGCTGCTGCACCATCAGACTGAAGCGCAGCTTCTTCCCTTGTCCTCAGCACTCCTCCTGTATTTTTATTTAATCTCTTCAACCAGTCCAATCAATCAATCAAAAAGGGAAATATGTTGAAATATGGTTGTGCCGCCTTGCTCTAAATGATAAATAAATCTCCTTGTATCCTGTTAATTGTAATTCCTCTGAGCTGAGTCCAGGCACTAACCTGTTGGTTTCTATTCACAGTTCATGAGTTTGCATGATTTGATGCATTTGAGTGACTGTGCCACTGTCAGGACAATCCCTTTATTTTAATTCACAACTCAGCAGATTGTCTTTGTTTTTAATTTCCTTACTAACTCATAAATTATGCATCAAATTCTGTATTAAGCCTCCTCCACATCCATCCAGGTAATAGCTGCATTAAACACAATATAGTTTAACAATCTAACCTTCATAGTTCTACATGTGACTACCTGACATGTATCCCTGACTTGTAACTGTTGGGCTGCAGGAACCACTCCCTTCAGTATATTGCATTTACTCTGAGAATGTGCCTATCATCGTGTTTTTGGCCAAGAATTTAAATGGTTTGTGCTGCTTTCAGAGGCTGTATTCTGCAGATTCTTTATCAAATAGATGCAACAGCCTGGAAGTGCAGTGAGCTGAGGAACGGCTCGCATGTAATCACTGAAGTGCAGTCAGAGGAGGATCATGCTACAGACAGAAGGAGATATGGGGAGACTGGGTGACTCTGCTGGGCTGACTTCAGCACATGCAGTTTGTATCAGGATTCTGATGCTAAAAAGAAGGTTCTGATATGTGCATGTACTTTATTAAAGGTGGGGGGTTGTGGGGAATGTATTCAATTGTAGAGATAGGAAGTAATTAAGTACAAATACTTTGTTCCTGAACTTAAGATTTTAGATTTTTCAAGTATCTGTCGTTTATTTGTGTTTCTTTTTACACAAATATCTACTTCTCACATGGGCTTCTCACAGGCTTGTTACTTTACTTTTAATGCCAGATGAAAACAGCGTCAAAGATGTGACAAGACGAAAAACATTTAAAAGATGTAACGAGACAAAAAAGACAGAAAATGATATGATATGATAAACGACATATCAGGACGTAACAAAACAAAAAAGACGTTATAAGACGAAAACAGCGTAAAAGATGTAACAAGGCAAAAACAACGTAGCAAGATAAAAACAATGTAAAAGACGTAACATGATGTAGCAAGACAAAAGTGACGTAAAAGACGAAACAAGATGAAAACAACATCACAAGACAAAAACAAGATAAAATTCGTAACAGGACCTAACAAGACAAAAATGACGTAACAAAATGAAAACAACATAACAAGACGAAGACAAGATAAAAGAGTTAACAGGACATAACAAGACGTCCTTCAGTGGACGACTTTTTACTTATATAACAATAATTTCAGTACATTTGAGAGCCTGAACTTTTTAACTTTTACTGCAGTAAAGAAGTTGAATCAGTACTTCTACTTCTCCCAGAGTATTTTCTTGGTTTTAGAAGTATCTAAAATTCTACTTGAACACAGGATGTGTGTACTTTCGCCACCCCTGTTCACCTCAAGCTTTATTTTTATGGATGTATTGATAATATCACGACAACAGAGCAGAGGTGAGCACATCACATGCACACGTGCAGGAGAGTCGTACTAAACTAATCAGCGGGAGAAACGCAGGTGTTACTGATAACATTAACGATGGCTCTGTTTCATTGAAGTGTCCCAGTAAGTCACACCAGTGAGCCATCATGCACAATAAATGTAACCTAAATGGAACACAGCCAGCATTAGTGATATTGATTATACCTGTGCTGTTCCTGCTGTGACATGTTTTAGATGTCTGCTGTAAAAAAAAAAGGCCTATTAGTTCAAAAACAACAGACAGGAATAAAGTTGTAGCTGTGTGGTTATTGATCCTGAACTTAATGCACTATGGCGACTGCACTCTTGTGACAGTACATTTAAATTGGAGTGGTTTGTATTGTTTAGAAGCTTTTTTTTTTATTGTTGAACAACCTATATTCAGGTTATTATATACATATATATTCCTTAGTTTGTTTGTAAACAAACTCCTCTGCATTATTTTACAAACCCTTTAATAAAGATTTTTGTGTTTCATGTGTTTATTATTGGAAATCAATGCACATCAGTGTTTTTTCTATTCGAGCTGAATCATTGCCTTTGCATTTTTAAACGCAGTTCATTATAGGATCATTTCAGTTTGACTTGGTCTGGGATACATGAGATAACACTGCAGTCGATGCATCAAGAACTTGCCTGCTAGAAGTAAGATAATTTAAAAAAAAAGGATGATTAAAAGTTTGAAAGCTGCAAACACAACATTGACATGTTTATCACCTCATAAAATTAGCATTCAGTTCTAGTTCACCTGATGATTCTAAGTCCAATATTCACTCTCTTTTAGCTCTGTTTTTGGTCTCCACCCGTCTTGAGGGAAATATCAGACTCTTTCACTGCCAGATGCCCCATTATGTTTCACCAGGCAGTAACAGTGTCTGTGTGCTGTTTGCTGCTGAGCAGGTAGTGCATGATGGGTTTATCAGAGTTTTTTTTTTTTTTTTTTTTTCAAGAAGTTTTCTGCAGATGCTGGAAGCAAAGGTTGTATTCTGCCAACAAATACCCCAAAATGTATATCAGACATATTGGGACAAAACTGAACTTTTGAGGGAGTTTCTACTTTTCAAAACTCATGACTATTAAACCTTGTAGTGGGCCAATGTCCTATTCCTGATTAACTGTTTTATTGAATGTAGATGCTAAACTCTGGCAGGTGGAAAATCTGATGTAGTTGACAAAATATTACATTTTTTCATTTCTCAGCATAGTCGTAGTGAGCAGCTGTTTTATTTTTTAAAGTTGCTCAATTCTTAATTAGCTTTGATTTAGAAGGGCTGCAGAGTTGACATGTGAGACACATCTGATAGAAATATTATTTAATGAATTTGGCAAAAAAAAGTAAGGTTTACCAGTGCTTGAGCAGGATTCCTGCCTTTTTTAAAACCAGAAAGTGAGACAAAGGCTCTTAGGGTACAGCTAACCCTTTCTTTGCCTGATTAAATCATGTTTTTGTACAAATCTGACAGCGCTGATGGAAATCTGGGACACAAATTTGAAGGGACATCATCTTTCGAAATTTCCCCAGTGGGACTAATAAAGGAATATCTTATCTTATCTTTATAAACAAAACAAAACAAAACAAAAGAACCCACCAAAGATAATTATATTTATACATTTTACACCCTTGTTATTAGTATGTATTGTTAGTTTTAGATTTCTGAAGGCTTTTAACACATTTTTAAATAGTTTGAAGTTGTGAATTCTGGCACAGAGCAAACAATTTTACAAATTTAAAAAAAAGTGAAAGCAAACCAAAACATTTCATTCATTTCCAAGGTTTTATTTGGGACATGGTTTTTCCCAATTCTCAATAATGTGTGACTTGTATCTTTGTATCCTTTTATTACCTTGTATTTTATAAAACTTAAAGCCAAAAGTTTTGTAGTGATGTCACTGAGTTTTCATGCATGTTATCACAGCCAACAGAAACAATGGCCAAAGCAACAAAAACAACCTCCTCATTGTAACAAAGTGGATTTACTTTAATGAGCATTTGTATTTCAGCATCACTACAGCTGATTTCTTTCTGAGCTGACTGACCTCCCACTGTTGAAAGGTGCATGTAGGGGAGGAAGGGAGGAAGTGAGCCGGGGGGAGAAAATGTGCGACAAATTGTCCTGACGCCGTCGATGTCACAGTTATGGAAGGGCTTTTGGGGCGTTTTCCTTAGCTTTCCCTCCGGAAATGAATTAGTGGCCTCATTTTACATTTAGTGAGCGCTCGCGCAGGCTGCAGAGCGGATCTGCAGCGATAGTTATGGTGTGTAATTTCCTTCTTTTCAAACCATATCACTACACAGCACATATTCAGTGATAAACTTTCTAACTGTCACTCACTGAGAGATGATGATCTGTCTCTGATGTGTGTCTGTGAATGGGTGTTTGGGCTCAATTAGAAATTATTAAGGCAGAGAGAATTCAGAGACTTGCTGAAAAACTGCCAAATAACGAGTCAAGATACCAGCTGGCAAATGTGACGTTTAATAAAGTCAGATTCTTGGATGACATGAAGGTAACCCCCAAAGTTCAAGAGTGCAACAACAATCCGTCAGTTTATTCAGAGAAAGAATAAAAACAATAGAAGAGTGTACGTACAGCCTGTTTTCCCCCTGGATTCCTCCTTTCTGTCGCACATTGCAGATGTATTATAGATGAAGTTTTTGTATTAAGCAGTGGTGAGAAGTAGATTGAAGTTCCTGCTGGTGCAGTCCTCCTCGTCTGAATCATCACTGCTTCCTCTTAAATATTTGTGGAATTTTCCCTATTCCCAAAACACATCAAAACAGTAACTGCTGTTAAATTTGTATATAACGCATCTGTATCCACACTTGTCTGTTGCTAGAGAGCAACACAGAAACAGACGGGAAATTCCCCCGACATGCATCTTCACGAGCTGACATAAGATGTCAAATTGAAGCAGCTGTTGGTCACTTGCAGCCCCTAGTGGCCAGTTGAGAAGAGCGAGAAGTCATCTGTCAACAGTCGTATAAAACAGTCAAAAAACAGAATTACTGCCTCACAGTTTTATGTCTCCACCAACCAGTCAAGTTACAGTTTACATCCATGTCTGTCCAGATTCATATAATGTCTGTAATGAAGACTTTTAAGGAATTTAATACGGAACTTACCACTAGATTGACATGTAACTTTGAAGAAATTTATAAAAGTACTAAGTGAATAATTTCCAGTGAGAAACATGCTTTCTTCATGCTTTGTTCAGGAGGACAGAAGACTGATAGAGAGCTGAACATTATGATGTCACAGTGAGGCTGACCACACAGTGACCTTCTGTGTCTATAAAATGTCATCTTTTTATCTTGTGAGATATTTGTGTGTAATTTGGTAAAAAATTAGCATATGAATTATTGAGTTATGGTCAAAAATGTTGTTGGAAAAAAAAACCTTCCGATGGACCAAAGTCCTCCAAAACATGAAGTTCAAAAACTCTTTTAGAAAAATCAAGAAAACACAACGTGATTCAGTGATAATTTAAGTTTACTGGTTTACGTCTTCTTTTATACTCGATGGGGCTCCTCCTATTGTGGAGCTTACGTTTTTGCAGTTTTCTAAGACTCCACCCTACAAAATTACTTGGTTAGGTTTGGGTTAACCATGGCCATAAAATATTTATTTTTATTTACAAGGTTAAAAACATGTCATGTGATGTAAGTCATAACACACTTAAAGCTATTACTGGGAACGTTTAGATTTTGTTGATTTTGGTGGCCCCTGAGGACAAGAGTGGTGATGTTTCTATCACTATAACCACAAAATATAACATCAAAAATCAATTCATTCAAAGAAAAATCTCCTCCTGCTTCTGTTTTTAACTCTCTAACAAACTACTCACTGAAACTCTGGCAGAGCGTAAAAGAGAGTCCTTGGAAAATGTAAACACAGACTTGTTTCATCTGATTTCAAGGAGACTCTGATCCAGTGGCAGCCATTAACGCCTCTGTAAATCCTCTATTGTCTTCTAAGCATTTAATTTAGGATCTTATGTACATAATAGTAAGTACATAAAAAGTATTAGAAATCAAATTTAATCCAAATTTGAAATATTGTCATCTATGTTTTTTTTCACTTTCCTGTATTGGGCATGTTTGTGCTCAGAGATTTATTATGAAAATTATGCAAATAATTTCACATACCCATCATAAAAAATACATATCAGTTGCTATGAGGGTGCAACAAAACGTATCTTCTCCCGCTGTGGCAGCTGCTCTCTGAGTCTGAGCAACTCAGCAACGTTATATCACTCCTTTAACACAAACAGTGATTTAACCTGTCGCCTAGATCAATATTAGTTTAAGTGTACCCTGTATTTAGAACATTTTTCCAGCTTTACTTTGTCTGTTAGACAGCTTTTACCGACTGCGAACTGAAGCCGCCGTCTGTGCTCACCCCACGGCCACAAAACTCCATTGGAAAAAAAAGTCATTTTCTCCTTGCAGGACACAGGAGCTGCTGGTCCACTGCTGCCTTAATCCACAGCAAGTAACACTAGTTTGGGCCCAAAGAAACATGCTAAAACACTGAAATTAAACAATAACACAAACTAACTAACAAACACATACACAAACTTCTACAACTCCCATGTCCTGCGAGGTAAAAAGACGATTTCTGTCCATGGAGTCTGGTGGTTGCACAGAGAGCAGAGATGGCAGCTTCAGGTCCCCGCTGGAAAACGCTGCCTGACGACAAAGTAAAGCAGTGAACATCTTCTATATATAGCATATAGCTAAACCCATATTGATTTTTTTAGGTGCTAAAATATGTTTTGCTGCTGCCTGCATCTCCAGTGGTCCACAGCAGGACATTACTTAGCTCCCATATTGGGAATCCTGACGCAGCTGTCAATCAAACATGAGCTCACACGCCCACACGGTCTTGAAAAATGGTCTAAACAGCAAAAATTAGCTGCTTTGGAACCAAATTTTCTAATAGTTATGAACATTTATTTTCACTCAGGTCTCTGTGGCTGCTTAATGAGAAACTAAACTTTGAAATTATATTTGCATTTTTACTATTTCACGCCATATTTCCAGAGGCTTTAAGAATAACTATATAGAAATAGCTGATCTTCTTGCAGATGTCCTCATTACTTAGCTTATGTAGGTCATATAGAGGCATCAGTAAATAATTGAGACTGTTTCATAACCAGCTAAAAACTCCTTGTAGTAGCTTTAAGGTCCAGTCCTGCTGGTCCTCTCTACTGGTCATATATGTTGTTTTGGGAGTCACTGGTAAGAAAATGTGTTGACTGTCTATATGACTGTAGGAAATGCAAAAAATAAAAAGTGATATCTAACATAATCTTATTGTGGGTTGTAATAAACATCATTAATATGACACTGACACGGCTGTCATGTAAATAATATATTGTGCGTATTTTTTCAACTTAGTAGCCTTTGTTTTCTTAATATTTAATTTAAACCGCAATATCTAAAAATTTAGAGCAAAAACTAAACTTTTATCATCATAAAATTGAGGCAATTTTGAATCTGGATGTGTATGTGTGTGTGTGTGTGTGTGTGTGTGTGTGTGTGTGTGTGTGTGTGTGTGTGCCGAGTTGGTGAGAAACCTCAGTCATGAGTCACTCGGGGAGTTTATGGCTCATACACTTTTCAACAAGCTGTCTTCTGTCTCTGTGTAACACTCATCTCTCTGCATCACTCCGTCCTTTTCTCTGCTTTCTATTCATTTGTAGCTCAATCCCCCTTATTAAATCTCTCTCTCCCTCCTCTCACTGAGTCTGTCTCTCTCTGGTCCCTGCTGGCACTGAGTTCTAATGAGAAAACACAGGGGACCAACAGAATAATTAGGTTAACGTAGATTTGCATGTCCCCCTTCTCTCTCCCTCTCTCTCTCTCTGCACGCACACAAACACACACACATACACAGACGGATACACTTCGTAAATATGATTATTGCTTAAGGAGAGACAAATCAAGTATGTGAGTGTGTGCATACTGTGCACATATGCATCTCCATGTGCAGATTCATGTGTGTGTGAATGGTAAGTGTGTGGATGTAGAGCTACCCTGCACCTTGTCACACACACACACACACACACACTCTCTCTCTCTCTCTCTCTCTCTCTCTCTTTCTCCGGGGACTAACAGATAGCACCCATTACTGTCAGGCTCATCTGCCTCTAATTGGCTGTGATCGGAGCCCGTCGCCCCCGGAGGGTGGGGCCTCAGATTCAATTAAACCGTGTGATTGGTCCCTTTAAATATTTAATGTCCAGGACTAAAAACAGCCAGGGCAACACTTCCTGGAATCAAACTCTCGATGACCAATGTCGACACACTGTGTGTGTGTTTGTTTGTGTGTTTGGTCTATTTGTATCCATGCAGGGACGAGATTCATTTGTCTTCCTGTATCTCTCTCTCTCTCTCTCTCTCTCTGTGTCACTGTCTTTCATTTTATTTTGGTTGGTGCATATGTGTGTATGGATGTGCATACACCTACAGTGTGTGTGTGTGTGTCGATTTAATCTCTGAAATACAGTATACAAATCTTTCTCCTATGTGTGTGTTGTACCTTTAAATGTGCCTGTTGTGTGTGTGTGTGTGCGTGCGTGTGTGTGTGTGTGTGGGTGGGTGTATGTGAATGTATGCATGGACAGTTGGCAGTTATATTTTGCTGCATGTATACATACTGTAAGTGTGTTTGTGTGGTTTGTCTCGTTGTGTGTTTGTGCAGTCTGTGTGTGTGTGTGTGTGTGTGTGTGTGTGTGTGTGTGTGTGTGTCCCAGTTAATCCGGCAGGCTCAGGGGAGAGTGACTGGAGCCATCAGAGGCTTTTCTCCTCATCCAGCCAGTGCCACAACACACACACACTCACACACACTAACACACACACACACATTTGTGTTTTTAACTATTCGTGAGGACCCATCATTGACATAATGTCTTCCCTGGCCCCTTAACCCAACCCGAACATAACTCTACACTCTTAGAAATAAGGGTTCCAAATTGGTTCCTCCTGAAGGTCTTAGGTTCTACCCAAAACCATTTGGCTCTCAAGGGTTTGCTGTAAGAGTAAGGGTACTATCAGGAACCCTTTTTGGATGAAAGAATTCCTCATGGATTGTAATAATCCTTGAAGAACCACTTTGGAATATAAAAGGGTTTTAGGTAGAACCCCCTAATGGGGTCTACCTAAAACCCCTGAATGTAAATATGTTTTACGTAGAACCACCTGGGTGGGTTCCACTTAAAACCATTGGTATATCAAAGGGTTCTTGGTAGAAATTCCTTAGTGGGTTCTAAATAAAACCCTTGGAATATAAAAGGCTTCTTGATAGAACTCCTGAGTGGGTTCTCCTGGGGATAGCTCTCCTTCAGAACCTCTTATTGGGTGTTTTGGGTGAAACATTTCACAAATGCTTTTACGTATAACCCTTTATGTTGGGTTCCAAGTAGAACCCCCTGGAATGGTTCAAAGTGGAACCTTTATAAAAAGTTTTAGTTAGTCACTTTATTTCCACGAGTGTAACCCTAACCCTGAAACCTAATCCCAGCCCCTCACCCTAACCTAACCCATCACAACTAAGTGCCTAATCCTAACCTAAACCGAGTTCTAACCCTAAAGCTAAAACTGAGTTTTAACCCATAAACAGCCCTTTAAACTTGTGGGCTCCTGTACTTTGGTCCCCACAAAGCTGTTGGTCCCCATAAGTACAGTGGGCTGCCAGGTGACCCCGCAAATATAGTTAAACAAACACAGATAGAGTGCTGTGGTTGACCGACTATCAGCAAGACAAGAAAAAGACAGCGAGAGGCTCCACTCTCAATGCCACTTAATGAAACATCTTCATTCTAAAAAAAAATCCAGAGTGGGAGACACACACACACACACAAACACACACACACACACACACTTAGAAAGAGGGAGAAGGGAGAGGGAGGGAGGCAAAACAAAGAGTAAGATATATGGAGAGTCTAGGAGAGAATAAGCAAACTTGATTAACAAAACGTGTTATTTTGAAACGCTGGCTTTCCTCACCTGATCCTGACGGAGACGGACAATGTGAAAAATGACAAAAACACAGAGGGGAGGAAGAGTGAGTGGGAGGAAGATTGGGAGAGAGAGAGAGAGAAAGACTACAGTCAGGACAGAGTGGGAGGGAAAGAAGAAAGGAAGGATGAAGGAGGAGGAGGTGGATGTAATACAGACACTGTACTGTGGAGCACAGGCAAAAGACGAGGTGACAGTAAGAAAGACAGAAAGGATCTGGATGGACACATTAATGAATAGATGGAGTGATGCTGGACGACAGGACTGTCTTATGACACACAATATCACTGAATTCATCAGACAGGATGAGCCATCGTGACATATTTTTTCAGTCATGGGTAGCTCAGCAGAAATGGAGTAAAGTCCATTTGCTGGTGACGGAGAGCAGAAGAGTGGACGCACGGCTCACCGAAACATCAGACTTTAAAGGGATGGTTTGTTTTATTTTAAGTGGGGCTGTGTGAGCTACTTATCTATAGTCAGTGTTTTACCTACCAGTCTTTCCAGGAAGTTGCGATCCCAACAATTCATGCAAATTCAATAAATCCCCGTGAATTCTGCACAACCTTGTGCAAACATCATGCATGTATAGTCTCAATGAATGTATTCAATATTTTATTATTACTTTTTTTTTTTTTGCATTTATATCTTTATATCTTCCATTTTATTTTTTCACAGGTACTGAAAAGAAAACAGAGTTTGTCATTGTTATTGACATTTATCGATGCTCCGTCCACTTTTATTTTTATAATTTTGTGCTTGTTGTTTTAACTGAATTTGTGCTCCAAAAAGATTTAGCCTTTTTGTGAAATATGCCCCAGGTGCACATCTTCATCTGCAAATAAAGCATATTTTGTTAGAGTTTTTGTAACCATGAGCCTTTTTGGTAAGGTTACTTAGAACTTTTAATGAATTTTACAACAAAAAAAAATCACAACTTTCTTTTGCAAGTTTCACCAGCTCCTGCAATTTAATTGCTTAAAAATGTCTAAAAACATTGCAAAATGCATTGCAATTTTATCAGAAAAGCTGCTGTGAATTCAGACATTTTAGGCTGCAACAATCCCAAAGCAAAATCCTGGAGGGACTGACCAACAGTCGATGGCAGTGGACAGTTTGGAGAAGGAAGTCTCCTCTGTGAAAATCTTGTGTTTGACCTTTCCCTCCATCACAACCTCCTCCTCACATGGACTTTGCTCTATGTTCTAAAGTTTAAAGGTCATAACTGTCACGAAAAGGAAAGGACAGTTCATGTACCTATACATGTAAGTAAAGCACCTGTTCTTGAGTTCTGGGACAAATCATGTTCCACCAAACAAGACTAAAAATTTTAGTACCAACACTTAAATTCCATTTTTTGGTGAGAATGATTCTTTAAGGATTTATACATATGTAATATATGAAATGTTTTGGTTTACTTCATTTTTAAAACTTGCTCTGTACCAAAAAACACCCTGGTCCCAGACAAGAATTCACAACTTCAACTACTGATAACATGGGATAAAAAATTTGTTCCTATAATCATCTTTGATTTAAAAACTTTTTTATATCTACATTTCATTAAAAGATATAATATATATATTTTCCCACCATAATAGAAGAGTATGTTGAACATTAAAGATCTCTACACAGGAAACAAAATAAATAAACACATCACAGATCAGCCTGTTAGTCTTTTGACGCTGCTGAATCCACAGTGTGTCCACATGACATCATCATTCATTTCATTTTTATGGATCTGAGTATCATAAAATGATGATGTAATTTTTTTTCCCCCTCAAAGGAGAACTGAGTGAGTAGAGGAGCCTTCATGAATAATTCTGCTGTCCTGCTGTGAGGTAGATGGACGGGATTCAGAGCTGCTTGATAAAGACTTCAACCTGGTCTTACTCCAGGTCTGTTATTGAGTTACATGTATTCTACAGTAACAACACGTGTGTGATACAGTGTGAGAGAGCAGGTTCATGTGTGTGTGAAAGAGAGGAAGGAGTTGTTTGATTTGACAGCTTGTTCATGCAAAGCTCTCCAGCTGGATCCTTGAAATTTGTGCCTTTAGGCTTCCATTGGATGAGTATGAGCTGACTTTGGGCTGGATATTGTTGCAGGTCTCTGTAACCCTGCCTGCAGAGCTCTCCGAGCTAAACAGTATTTGGGATAGAGGTATAACCAAATATGAATACATTATTCATATATGCATACAAAAAAAATGTCAGACTCATTTTAGACAATTATTTTCCTACTTTTTCAAAATGTGTGGTCCAAATTATCTGATTAGTGCAGGTACATGACTGAAATATGACTGATGATGTTGACAGCTCATAGATACAGTTATGAGCAGAGTAAACAGCAGTAGGAAACTATTTAACGACACATGGTACATGCTATGACCACTTCTGTTATAATCCCAATACAGATATTTTTTGTGAAATAAGTAGATAAAGAAAATAGTTTTGTGTTACACCTCTACTTTTGGTCACATCTATGACCAAAACTGATATGTAATTTATAGCAAGCTGTCATATTACCTTAAAAATAACCCTTAACTATATTGATATGTATTGCTGTAGTGCTGCATAAACCATAAATTCTTAAATAATAGCCAGTTTTCAAAGACTCAAGTTGCAAATACTGGCCAGCACAAAATAAATAGATAAATAAAATAAATAAATAAACAGAGTGTCTATTTGCACCCAGGTGAGAATGAGAGCCGGATTTTGGTTTGCAAAATTAGAAGTGAGTGTTAACTACATTTTCAGTCTTAGTTTAATTTTTAAAAAACATTACTTTCAGTTCTCAGTCGCAGTTTGGTTAGGTTTAGGCAAAAAACTACTTGGTTCGTTTTAGGCAACATATTTGGGCCGTGAAACTACTTAGTTAGGTTTGAGCAACATACCTTTAGGCAATAAGTTTAGGCAATATACTTGGTTCGGTTTAAGCAGTGAAACTACTTGGTTAGGTTTGTCTCTGCCATGCGGTTGTAAATAGCTACATTGGCTACTCCACCCCAGGTGCAAATAGCATCTGCCAAAAATAACTGACAGTCCCAAATAATGGCCCAGTAAAGAAACACTGACAGGATTGAATTATCTTTACTATAATGGCTTAGAAGGTAAATTCAGCAAAGTGTATATTTCCACAGCATTAACTTTGTCAGTACAAAAGCATAATCACGTCACACTCTCCATTCTGGAGCACCTCTGTAGCTCTGAGGTAAAGTCACTGACCATGAACCATGTCTCTGGTTCCTCTCATCTCTCTACTGTCTGTAATAAAGGCTTAAAAATTACTTACCATTCTGTTTCTCCAAGTGTGAAACAGAAATCTGGAAACGCTCCTACAGTTTTTTGTTCTTTTTAACCCACTGTCAAAGAGACTTAAAACATCCTGCAGATTTTTCACTTTAAAAGCCAACAAAAGGGACAGATTATTCATTCATGCGTCGATTCAATCCACCTTGATTTAACCAATAGCCTGTCAAAATACCATCACAGGGTTACTGAGCTGATCTGAGAGGCATGAAAAGAGAAACTTGGCTATTTAAAACAATAACATGACATTTTAGAATGTGCTGTTTTTATGTAATATCTCATATGAAAGCTAAATGAAGTTTGAAATTATTCCTGAGGTCCCTTTCCTAGATTTCGTCCAGAGCTTCCAGGCACATCTTGTGGTCTTGATCAGTGAGAAGAATTGTGATAAAATTTTAATAAACTCCATCCAGTGATGACGGCCAAGAAATGTGGCTGAAAGGTCTGTAAGATATCTAAGAAACCCCTTGGCAGATGGGTTGAAATTCGGACACGGAAGAACAGGAACAGTTGGTAATGACTTTTATTGGCAGACAAAAAATACACAGCTGGGCAGGTAAAGCGGCACACAGTACAGTTCGACACTCAGAGTTTTTGATAATCCGGTTTGTTCGGCGGGTCGAATTGAAGTTGGAGGCACCGTTCAATTCAAGGAAAGGCAACGGTACCGGAGAGGGGCAGGCAGGAGATGTGATCGAGGAGACGGAAGATCTGGAACCAGGTAAGGAAACAGTCAAAGCGAACAAACCATGAGGAGACAGATGGAGGGTTGGTCGAGGCCAGGTGGAGGGTCGAGAAGCCAGCAGGTAAGTACTCACAGGGTGCACATGCACAGGCAAGCAGGTAATGCCGGACAGCCACGGATGAAAAGAAACCAAGGACGCCAAGGCAGATCGTGATCGTGGTCGTGGAGGGTTGGCAATGGGAAATGAGTCTGGAAATGCGTGCTAGAGAGTCTTGCATGAGTGTCGAGGAACAATCTGGCAACAAGTGAGTGAGCAGGAGATGCTTATAGAGACACTGGCTTGAAACACGGGGAAAACAAGTGTTTTTGCAGGTTCTGGCAGGTCTGACATTAAACCTATGCTAAATTGAAAAATATACATATAAAATAGGGGAAAGAAAAAATAATGGCCTGTCTGATATATAAGCCTGTTACAAATAAAGGCTAGAAAACTTTACTTGTCCTTTAAGATCGGATCTGCAAGTTATGAAGTTTCTTGTAATACGGCAATTGTTGTCAATTTTAATGTCATTATCAAAGTTTAAACCACCTATGTTCATGTAGTGGACTGCAGTTGTCTGTCAGCACATGGATGACAAAGCCTACTAACACAGTCAATAGGGAAGTGCTTTACCGGCACAGGTTTCTGTCCTGTCATGTTAATAATAAAGCAGAGTGGAGTTTGAATTCAAACAGAGGGAGAGTAACAAAAAGAGCGTTTTGCTGCCCAGATAGAGCTTTGCATCAGGCAGCCAGAAAAACGACAGAAAGTGTGTGTGAGAGCAAGAGAGAGAGAGAGAGAGAGAGAGAGAGAGAGAGACAGAGAGAGACAGAGATAGAGCGGCATAGAAGGAGGAATAAAAGAGGGAAAGCGGTGCCTGTGTGCAAATGTGTGATAAAGCGACAGGCTGGGAGGGTAGAAAGATACAGAGAGACATAGAGAGGGAGACAGGGACAGACAAGAGAGGGAGACAAAGAGAGATAGAGGAACATAGACAGTGAATCGACTATTGAAGGCAGGTTTCACTCCCTCTCAACTCCATTTTCTCGCAGTGACTGTGTTGTGTTGTGATGTGTGAGCAGAGATTAGCTTTATGAAACAACCTCTGTTGACTCAATTTATTGAATTTTACTGTTCTGAATACCAATAAAGAATATGATATTTACTCTGCAAACAACAGAGAACACACTGACTACACACTTTCTGAGTGCCACAGTGTGTGTGAGTGTGTGTGTGTGTGTGTGTGTGTGTGACTCAGTATCTATGTCATTTATTGGGTTTTTATGAATACAGTGCACACACACAGTATATTGATATCATGTAGAAACAATTATAACTGCATTAATAACGTGTCTGTGTACTACATGTGTTTGCTTTTACACAAATAATTTGCTGATACACACATTCATATACAGACATTATTATTATTATTTTTGAGCATTATCTGTTTGTACATTGGGGAACTCAAAGGGGTGCCCCAGCTTCAAAAACCACAGCAAAAGTTCCCCCCTGTGGTAAATAAAATGTGATGAAGTGTGCTCTAGGGTGCCCCTCCAGTGGATAAAAGTGTCCACAAGGGTGCCATTCCAGTGTACAAAATATGATAAGTGCTCTCTAAGGTGCCTTTCCAATTGGAGGAAATTTGATCAAGTGCCCTCTAGGGTGCTTCCCAGTGGATAAAGGTGCCCACTAGGGTGCCCCTCTAAGGGACAAAATATGTTAGAATGCCATCTTGGATGGCCTTATGGTTGATAAAGCGTGAAAGCATGATCTAGGTTGCTTTTCCAGTGGGCAAAATGCCCTCCAAGATGCCTTTCTAGTAGATAAAATGTGTTCAGGTGCCCTCTAGGGTCCTTTCCAGTGGATATAATGCAATGCAGTGCTATGCAATGTATGCGGCCCTACGTGCTAGAAAACTAGTTTGCCCCTACATGCCTCTAAATGGTCAAATAGTTAATAGTTTGCTGTGTGTTTCTGTTACAGAGGTGTAGTAGTTGTTGTTCTGTAAGTCACATAATAAAACAATTTTAACCAAAACCAGAGACTGGAACTGTTTCACCATAAATGCATCATGATTTTTTAAGTGCTGGTGCCTCACCACATACAGCTGGTGCCCTTTTTTATCATGTTTGCCCCTGCCCCTCTAACAGCCTGAGTCCGCCACTGGGTTTGTATGTCTGTCTGTCTGTCTGTCTGTGTGTTTGTTTGTGTGTGTGCATGCATGCATTTGTGTGTGTGTGTGTGTACATGCGGTAATGCGCTGCTGCTCGGTCGTTTAGCTTGTTGACACTTTGGGGTCAGAGCCATGCAGGGTGAATGGTGTTGGCTGACAGCGTGGAACCTCTTCATTATCCAGCCATAATGTTCTCATCGCCGTCGGCTCCCAGGCTCCCTCCCCTCCCACGTCCCCCACACCGCCACCAACCCCACACACACCGCCACCGCCACCGCCGCCCTCCCATCATTCTTCTTCTTCTGCCCTTTCCCTATCCATCCCTCCCCTCTCCTCACCTGGCTATTTCCCCCCGTGCTGCTATTCATCGCTGTCGATTCATCCTCCAGCTCGCTCCATGTCCTTTTTTATTCTCCCTCTCTCTCTCTCTC
>JAJHUR010094457.1:15744-27298 GCA_027495735.1 Lutjanus campechanus | reverse complement strand
AACTAATATTACATTTAACTTAGCCTAACAAGGAGAATTAGATCAATTGTGTCATTCTTAAACATTTCTGTAGTCTTCACTGTGCAGTTACACTAAAATGTGGTTGACCTTAAGCTTGATAATACTAAATATGTGATCATTAGGATGGTAAATCAACTTCATTTATCACAGTCATACACAGTACAGTGACTGTAGTGAAATGTGTTCTCTGAATTTGACCCGTCCTAAGTGTTAGAGGCAGCGGGCAGCCATTGTGCAGCACCCGGGGACCAACTCTAGTTCTAAGCCAGCACCTTGATCAAGGGCACCAGCAGGAGAAATTAACCTAACATAGAGCTCAGGGTTGAGCTACTTCAAACTAATTTTACAATCAGTCAGTGAGCTAATGAAATGCTGCACAGACTCACCTGTCTCGCTGCACACGATGCTACAACACACTCCATTCTCCCCAAATGGGCTTTGTCCCTCTTTCCGTCTTCTTTGTCTTGTTCATTATAAACATTTCTAATCCAGAAAAAACCGATGGAAGACACTGGGATGAAATCACATCCCAACAGAATTCTGCATCTTTCTGATGGCTGGGAAAGCAAGAATTTACCTCTTTTGATAGACTGACAAGCACTGAATGCACCCTTCAGAAGCCACCTCATAAGCCATATGATTATGTGCAGGCTGGCGATGACAATAGCAACAGCCCGAACACTGACAGTGAGTCAGAGAGTCGAGGCCTACGAGGAGCGAGATGGTGGATTTGCATGGAATTGAAGGTTTTGTCTCTATGAACGATCAGGAAGCCAAAGCTATAATTTTGGTGTAATGGATGTGTGAGAAGCACAAAAAAGGTGCTATTAGAGGACAAGCTGTCAGCATTGTAGAGGGAATATGGGATGGGGTAGGATACGCGTGTGTGTGTGTGTGCTGCATCTAAGCTTAATTTGAGGCCTTGGATTGGACCTGACACTTGTGCCCTGGCTAGTGAAAGTGTGCTCTGCTCATCAGCTAAATGCTGTTGTGACAGGACCATAATCACAATGACGCGCCGGCTGCGATCTGAAACGAGGGACCTGAACCCACCTCCTACCTCCTAACTTGCCTTTCGTTTTACATTTAAGCAACGTGGTGCGAGTGGCACATTGGCTGATTCTTCGCTCGCGCAGTGGGAGATGAGAAACGGCGACGCAGGACAGTTTTTGGCTTGCTATGGCTCTCACTTCCCAGCAGCCCCTCCTCCTTCTCCTCTTCCCTTCCTCTGTTCAGTTTATGCCCCGTCATTATTGCAGCTAATCAGTTTAATTTGGGCAGTGAAGCTGACGTGTTGATGAGGATGGAGAGGTGCTGGATGATCCCCCCTGGGCACTATTGATGGCTCACCATCACACACACCGCTAATGGGGGAGCAGATAGACAGCTGGGATGCACACTCTGGCACCTCCAGATGCTACCACTGTGTATTTGTGTCTGTGTGTGTGTGTGTGTACTCTTAACACTGGCTTATGCGTCTGCACGCATATCTAATCTGTTTGTGTATGGAGAGCACAACTCCCACTCCTCCTAACTAGCCTGTGCTCCACTAACAAGTGGAACTGGATGTTTTTGAAAAAATATCTAATAACGATTATTTTTACTTATATTGCAGTTGCAATATGATTATTCAATATTAGAGGGAATTATACATTTTCTGTCCCTATTATCTTTGAAAAACATCTTAAAGTGATTATGGTGTGATTTTTTTGTGAGGACGAGTATCAAACAAAGATGTTTTCTTAAGTCTCTATAATTTATTATTGATCGGAGATATTGTGGTTGATCAAACCTGCTCCATAATGGCCATACTACTAAATTTGAATCTTTAAAACTTTCCACAAAATAATGGGTGAAGTCAAGGTTGGTTTATACTTGGGTAACGGATAAGAATCATGGGACCTGTAGTTGCTGAATGTGACGAACAGAGGTGTAGAATAAAGTAAATAAAGTATATTTACTCGATTACCATAGTTTGACATTCAAACGATGAGCTCTGCTAATTTCCCACATCATAAGTTTGGACTGGTCAATCAGGATATTTTGGAGGCTGTGAATTCAGGAATTCAGGGGTGCATGCTGAGTGGATCTTTTCATCTGATGTATTACTGTCATTCTGTAAGCTTGCCTTAGCTGCAATATGGATTTTTTTGATTACATACTTACATACTGATCTCTGAGAAATTTGCACCAAACACCAAAACAAATTCTTTCCTCATAATGTCATGAGTGTAGTTCACAAAGAGAGCATTGCTGGACCTGACAGGAGACGTCACAAAGACTGTGTTTTTTCTACAGTTTAAACTTGAGGATAAAAATGTCTTTTTTGAAAATAAAATGATATATAAGTATTTTGTTACAAAATACTCGAGAGTAATAAAATACATATTTTAAAAACTGCCATACTATAAATAAATACATGCCTTCACAGTCCTGAGACAGCTACACTATGATCATGGACCACAGGCAAGCAGGATCTTTAAAAATACCCAAAAGTTTATAAAATAGTCCAAAACAGCTCCACCTCAACTGGCTAACTTAAAATGCTGCTTGTGGACAGATTTTCTGGAAGATTAAAACAAACTTACAGATGCTCATGAAACAGTGGCTACCCTGGAGAGGAGGCAGGGCTTCATTAATTTATTAATACAACATACAGCCTCTGTGTACTCCACATCTAGGCTGTGATGCGTTCAGGAGCCTGCCTTGAATATAGCCCTGCATCGTACCTACGAACGTTAAAACAGGCCCTGGAACAGGTGCAAGCTTGCTGTGTGAGTTCAGGATCTGCTGCCTCACTGCAGGTCTGACTGTGTTTATTTATTGATGTCCTCTTCCATGCAAAGACTCTCTCTCTCTCTCACTCTCTCTCTGACTGACCACTCTGGCTGTGTTGGTGAGGTTTGAGGCCGCTCCGTGTGGATTCCATTACCGTGGAAATCCAAGGGATAAAGACATCTCCCTGCCTTTGTCTTCCTTGGCTTTGTACAGTCATTATTTTCCCGGCTCATCAGCGGCTGGAAAATCCCATTCTCTCTTTACAATGATGATATTCTGCCCGGGCTCTGCAGTGAGTGTGTGAGTGTGTGTGTGTGTGTGTGTGTGTGTGAAGTGTGTGAGACTCAAGATAAATTAATGAAACACTGATCTGACAGTATGTTGCTCCTTCTCACCCCCTTTCCCATCTTTGTTTTCGTCATTTCTTTTCATCAGGTCGTGTTTGGAGATTCTGTTTGATTTTTATTATTTACTTACCTTTCTCTCTCTGGCTGCAGCCGTCTCGCTTTTTCTGTGCATGTGTATTTGGAGCACAAGAGGAGGTGCTGCAGAACTCATTACAAAGGCAAAAAAAAAAAAATCCTCTCTGCTCTGTGCAGAGACTGTAAGCCTTTGCTGAGTTGTGTGTGTTTGTGTCTGCATGTGTGCGTCTGCTCAGAAAAGACATGTTGTTGTCCCCTCAGTCCCTCTGTCTGTCTTTCTGTTTCCACTAGAGAAGCAAAGCATAAGATCCTGTCTCATCGGAGTGTGCCATGGGGGCCACATTTTGTTTATTAGCTCAAATTTCACAGGATTTAAGTGACAGTGCGAAACAGCAACTGTATGACTGTTGGGGGAAGGAAATGCTTAATAATTGGGAAATTAAATGCTTGAAGAGGCTGTATTGCGACACGACGCCTCCAGCTAATTTCATCTCTTATTCAGCTCTCTGCGAGCCTCGCTCCCCAAGTCCTGTGATCGCAAACTGCCTTGGCTCAGCACTGCACCAGCAGCAGCCCATTAACTACACCAGATTACAAGATCAAATCAGCCCTAAACCCTGTTAACACAACGTTCGGGCTCAGAAACAGATATTCTGCAAAGGCTGTTCATCACCAATTATATGGAAATTAAAGACAACAGGGGTCCTGGCTTTTTTTTTTTTTGCAAAGTTGAGTTTGATGTGCACGGGCAGCCAGAGAGTGAATTTTCTGTAGTTACTTACTGACCTCTCAATCTGTTTTAAGTGTGCTGAAGGTTATTTTGGAAAAAATGTCAAGCATACAGTTATGCAAAGTTTCTGGAATGATGTTTGCTTACATTTGGTCTGAAAAACTGGACTGTGTTGTTTGGATGATGTGAGTAAAGTGTCAGGGTTAAGAGGTCCGGGTTAGAGTTTGGTAAGACTGGGATTTGTGGATGGATGAGGATGCCTGTGTGCTCAGGGCTGGGAAGACACATTTATCTCCAGATTTGATACTGTCTGCATACTTGGTTGCTGATTCAGTGTGTATTGTGATTTGATATTACAATTTATTGCAATTTGTATTCCCTGTTTTTACACAAGGTCATGTGAAAAAGTTGAATATTTAACTTCTAGAGACTATATACTATGAGTCCTATTTCCAAAAACACTGCACGTCAAATATCAGTCAGTCTTTCTGAGTTTTATTTCATTGCTATACTGCATATAAGAGTGGTAAATAAAATAGTAAACTGTGCTTTTGCTTTACCTGCCCATCAAGCTGGTACCATGCGAAAATAATAAATAGGAAAAAAATTTAGGCCAAAATGAGCAAAGCTCTGAAACCGTAACATAAGAAATTGAACTTGAGTTTGAATTTTGACCCTTTGAGGCTGCTGTAGCTGGTCAGTGTGAGTAACAAATTGAGTTAGCGATGTGAAGTCAGCTGCTAGTTAGTTTGTTTCCACAGAGAAAAAGAAATATGTGCCTGTAAATATAAGCACAAATGTCATTTTATGTTGTGCATGTGAAGTAAAATGGATCAGTTTAAGTTAATATTATGGCACTGATACTAAGTGCGTCAAAGGGAATTTCTACTATATGTTAGCATCAAGCTAACGTAATAAGCACTAGTTATTTAGGTATGTTAAAAAAAAACAATTTAGAAATCATAAAAAGACGAAACATGATACTTAAGAAGAGAATTTCTTTTTCTCCACCCCCTTGTATATGCACGAGGGGCCTTAACATTTAACCAAGAGCCTCATAAAACACCTCATAAAGTTATGGTTAAGATTTTTCTAACTTTTCATGATTAATCATGTCTTTCTAGTATGCTAAAATGGCAAGAAGGTGTCTTAGGGCCTCCCCACTAACTTACTATTCCATGATCTTACTGTGAATCTGTAAAAATGATTCAGGAACAGTAGCTCGTGTAAACAAATGGCTCAGCGTGGTGTACAGAACGTTGAAAAATGGAGCGAAGCAACCCCAGCAGTGCTGAAAAAAGAAAGAAGTGGGTGGATGCTAAAAGACAGCACCCACCCAGCCACAGCCTGTTCACCCTGCTGCCACCTGGCAAGAGATACAGAAGTATCCGCTGCCGTGCCACCAGACTACAGGGCGGCTTCTTTCCCGAGGCTGTGAGACTCTCAATTCATCCTCCGCACACCGTCATAAAAAATAAAAAGTTTATTTTTATGACTCATTATTTATTCGAGGATTGAGAAAGGAATGACATGGGATGTGGAGGGCTCCATGTCTGTGTTTGCCTCAGGCCCCAAAATGACTAAATCTGCCTCTGTGTGGATGTGTGCACACGTTTGTAGGCGTTTGTGCGTTTAAGCCCTGATGCACGAATCTCTCAAAGAACAACAGCGTGATATGATCTGACCAGAGAGAATGGCATACTTTTATTGTGCAAATTTTAAGTGGAGCATTGAATATGAAACCCAAGAATTGGTATGATTCATTATTTTATCCCTCTGTTGCATGCACATTATCTCTACCCTTGAAATATGTAATCTAGGATGAAGTCTAGAGTTATTCTTCAAAAAACAAGCAGGAGCCTGCCTCTGTGCTGAGGTAATTCTGCCGCCTTCCGCCGAAAATCAATTTAATTAAAGACTTCTCTTGACAACAGTGGAGGTGCCGAATCTGTCGACTAGTTACTGAAAAGAGCTGAGGACTGAGGAATGAATGACTTGTGAAGATGGGCTTTTGGGAATTATAGCGTATTATGTTTCATCAATGTCTTCGCAGTGAATCAAAGCTGGAGGGGGCATAAGGTCAGTTAGTCAGGGACAGACCCGACGAACGGGCTGAGAGGAGTTTGTTCTTAAATCCCAGAGGATTAGGAATGGTGCGCCCGGGCTAAATGAAGCCGGACCCACTGATAGACCAATTAAAGGTTAGCTTGCATCGCACTACATCAAATTTAGCCCCATTAGCGATGCAGCACATTGTATGGTGAACTGCTGTTGTGGCTATTAAAGGTGTTCATGAGGAGCTGGGCTGGATGTCTCTTGTTCTGCACTTTGTGTGTTGGGTTAAGTTATATTTTCACTTCTGTTTGTCTGTTAGTTGGTTGCTTAATTTGTTTAGGACTTGCATAATGTCTTTTTTTGCATCACATTTGACCTCGGCCTCCCTTCTCCTCCCCTGCTTCCTGTGCTGAGCTATAGAGCTGCAATAATTAATCATTTAATCCACTGATTAATCGATTATTAAATTAATCAACAACTATTTTGATAATGAATTAATCAGTTTGACTAACTTTTTAAAGTCAAATTCTAGCTGCTTAAATTAGATTTTTTTTTTCTGGTTTATTTACTCCTTTATGACAGTAAACTGAATATGGCAACATTTGTTACAGTCACTTTAAACTTCTTTTCAGCAGCTAAGATTGTCATGAAGCTGTAGGAGCTTATAAACAAATTATTGCCTTCATAAGTAATTTCATACGGCATGCAGCATTACGTTCATATAATCTATTACTATAGTTACTACTACATTACTAGATTTTTCAGGACACAAAGGACAGGCTCCTGGTTTGGGACAACTCCTCAAAATTCGGGACCGTCCTAATTTTATTTTTCAGGACATCTGGTCACCCTGCTGAGGTTCTGCCAGGTACTAAGCTTACTCAGCTGTTATTGGAACACAGCACAAAAAGAGGCGGGACTTGGGATGGCTCAATTCTATTTTTGGCTTGTGTGTTCTGTTTAAAATTCACATGCCACATGTGTGTCTTTGTCTAGGTCTGGACTTCCATGAGGACCTGCATCGCATCGGAGCAAAGGAGGGTCTGAAAGGCCGAAAACTTCAGAAAGCGATGGAGAGCTACGCTTGGAACATCACCGTCCTGAAGGTGAGACGGACCGAACGACGTGCGAACAACTGGCACGCGGCCTTCAGCGCAACCAAACATCCCGATATTACTTTGGGAGACTATAACCAGCTGGATAAGCAATCCCAGGCCCTGTTGTTGAGATTAAACTACATGGTGTCTTAAGAAAGCTCTCTGGGCTAATTGTATTTGCCTTCTCTCTCTAATCCCTAAATCTCTTAATTAATTACTCCAAGTTCTGTTTTATTTATCTGCTCATGTAACTATCTTGACAAGACATGATAGGATTGTTCACACTAGTTTGTAAACACAAACATGCTGCTGCGTTATTTCTCATAAGGCCGCGCTGAGCCCTCAGGACATGCGGGGTAGATGATGCTCAGCAAAATGCATTTTTGACTCCGTCTACCCCCGCGACACGGGGAGATAAGGCTGCCCAGTGCCTTCATCTCTCCGCCTCTATGAGCACCAGTGGTAATACCAGCACTGATAAAATACCACATGCTGCTCAGTCTGTGCTCTGCACAGTGGGGCCTGTTTTGCTAAATAAGGACGGAGCAGCCCGGATATTTTTATCTCATCTCATCTCATCAACCTGAAATCATTTAGTATTGAGTGAAGAAGCTTCGCTGGCTGAGCTTTTTGCTTGAGTGTCAGGTTAGATAGATGTTTGATGGCTTGATTCTTCTTTGCCTTTTCATGTCTGCCTCATGAGGTAGTAAACATTAGGGCTGCAACTAACAATTATTTTCATTTACTATAAATCTATCAATCATTTTTCATTTAAAGGCAGTATATGCAACTTTTTTTCCTATCAAAGGATGTGCATGTATAAACATAATCCCTCCCACCCACAAGAAGTATGTAGTGGTGGCTGTATCTGTAGAGAACCTGCCTGTATTTTCTCATTATTTTGCTGTGCTCTGGATGCTTTACCAACCCAAAATGTTGTTTTTTGACACCCTGAGAATGACACATTATCTTTCTGTTGCATATATGAACAGCTCTGACAAATTCTGCTGATTCTACCTTTAACTGGTTCAGCGTTTTCTCTATAAAATGTCAGAAAATAGTGAAGGATGACTGTTACAAGCCGTCTTTAGATGGCTTGTTTTGTCTGATTAACTGTCATTGTCTGATTGTCTGTCTTTTTTTTTTTTAACTTTATTTTTCAAATTGTGCAGCATCATAATGACATATTTCCCAGATAAGTAGCAAAGAACTTAATAAACACAAAAGCAGATAATGCAGTTAAATACCATTCGGGGGAAGATGAATTCTAATACATAATTAATTATTTGTTGAAGAGATTATTTGTTGAACAAAAGCATCAAATCTGAGAAGCTGGAAGCAACTATAAGTTGATGAAAGACCTCAATAATTAATTTATTATCGAGGTTTCTGTTAAATATTTCAGCAGTAGTGAAGCTAATGTATGTAGGTCTAGTTAAAAGTAAAGCAGTGTTAAAAGTATTTGCTGCTTTCTTTTCTTTTTTTTTTCTTGCACTAATACAGCAGCCGTATGTGCAACAACCAGATTTATCTTAATTAAGCTTCATTGCACTCTGCAGAATTGGGGAACGCATGTGGTTAAGTAGCACAACAGATGGACACCCAAATCTAATCCCTGCCTCACCCGCTCTCCATATACCCCTAAACTCATCCGACTCCTCCCAACCCTGCCTTTTCTCTACAAACACGTCTCCCGTCTTTCGTCCTTTCCTCTTTCGATGAGCCACATTCTCAACATGAAGGCATCTTGGCCGTGCACATAGCTCCTCCTCCTCCTCCTCCTTCTCTTCCTCCTCCCATTCTTCAGCTGTAATCTGTCTCTCATGCTGAACATTTGGTGCGGGCCTGGTGGTGCCTGTTTGCCAAGGCTGGCAGCCGTGCCTACTTATTTCACCTGTCAACCTCTCCAGATCCTCAGCAGGACTGGAAGCTCTCGCTGGTGGATGGTGGGGAGGCAGCGAGGAAGCAAAAGAGAGAGAAAGAGTCTTCTCTCTGTCTTGCACTGTCTGTTTCACAAACTCCCGCTCCACCTTCACTTTGTCAGTTACAGTCAGATCAGAGCTGTCATGGTGAATGAGGGTATTCGCCCATTTCTGGATACCAATCTGTCACTCATTGTACTTCAGTATGAAAGGAAAAATGAAATCAGAGAGACAGAAAGAGAAGCTTTTAAGCAAGTCTCGAGCATATTACTGTTTTAGAAGAATAAGGGGCAACACAAACATGGAATTAACTGTTGTTTGAGGCATGTCATCACATAACTGATTATTTTCATTAGCGAGTAATCTTTTGTTTATTTTCTTGATAAATCAATTAGTTGTTTGGTCTAAAAAAAAAAATGGTGGAAAATTTTAATCAAAGTCCAATTTCATGTCCTCAAACGTCTTGTTTTGCCCACAACCCAAACATATTCACTTTAATGTCATAAAAGACGACAGACGGCAGCTTTTCTAAAAAATTGCGATGCGTGTCGCAATGGTTGTAAGACAATTTTTGCAATGAAATTGAGCAACTGAATTATTTTTAAAGGTTTCAGGGTTTTTTTCTGTTGTACAATTCATTAAAAATCAAAGGCAAGTTGTTCCAGAGAGAATAAAACCACACTGCTCTGAGTGTAAGTTATCTTACCAAAAAGGCTCATGATTACAAAAATTCTAACAAAATATGCATTTGAAACGTTTTGTAAATGAAAAAGTGCACCTGGAGAGTATTCCACAAAGAAACAAAATATTGTTGGAGCTCACACTCTGCTGTTAAAATAATAAAATATAAAAATAAATAATAATAAAATAAGAAATAATATTTTTTTTTTAAAAGTTAATAATAAAACATTGTACATGTATGACGTTTGCACAGGGGACTACTACAAGTGGTGGACCTCATGGGAAGAGAGGATGAGAGGATAAGAGGTCAAATTTGCGGAAAAGTTGCGTTGATTGGACAAAATTATGAGGCTGTGCAGGATTCATGGAGATTGGTTGAATTTGCATTAATTGTTGTGACCACAACATTGCAATTTCTTGGAGGGGCTGATTAATAATCAGTTAACTGTTGCCGCTCTACACATAACTAATTGACCCTTCGCTGAGCCCCGCCCTCCTTAGTTACTGTTGCTAAGCCTGCCAAACTTTCCATTCTCACGCTGCATTTATGCAGTTTGCAGTGATAACGGTGGCAGATTTAACATCAAAACTGGGGTTAACTGTTGAAACACGAGGTCTTTAAATCCTTAGAGACGTATATAAAAGCAGCTTCTCATTTCCAGCGGACGACAGTGGATTTGTCGGCTAAAATAATGACTCACAAGCAGATTTTAAAAGTGTAGTCCATTTTCATGTTAACATCTGACACGTTTTAAAACAAGAATCCTGTGAAAATGGAAATGTAAAATTACCTGACAGCTGCACACATAAACACACAAACTAGCTCACATTTCACCAAACATTGGTCTGATGGTGAAATAGGGCAGGTACATCTACATGATAGATGACAGAAACACACTCATTAACGTGGGAAACTCGGTTTAGAACTGAGACAGCGAGTCAGAGATGCATCGTTGTCGACCCACTTTGATTCCACATCAGCCCACATCCTCCTCCTCAAACCCCAACATAACAAACGCAGATGCAGTGGTAATTAACACGTTTGACTGGAGGTAAAGTTAGCATTAGTTAGCCGGACATGCTAACGTTTGCAGTTTATGTTAGAGCAGATGAAGTTTAATCCATTCACCACATGTGTGCTCTTGTGTTTCATGTGTTTGAGAGGCTACAGAAAAGACGTCACCGTCCAGACTCCTGAAACGCAGAGTCTCACTATTCTCAGAATCTCCTGCACACCTTCAACATGTAGAGAAATGCAAAGCTTGTCAGCTCTGGTTACGGTTGCTAAGCTATGATTGGACAGTTGCTGTTGGAGGTGGGGCTTAGCGGAGGGTCAGTTGAGAGCCCCTGCAACGCTGCACGCTTTTTGACTTGCCAGTACTCATTTTATGCTGTTTCCCTCTTCAGCTCATTATACTTGTTTGGTTCTATATAGATGACTTAAAGGCTTAAAGGTGCAGGAAGTGATTCTGGAGAAAGATGGCACATTCCCAGCTCACGAGCAATGAAAATAATCATTAATTGCAGCACTAGTTATTGTGTAACTTTTGCTGCCAAAAAATGAATTGCCTACATACTTCTAGTGGGTCATAAGTGATGATTGAAAGGGGATTGTGCTTATATGAGTCTACATTGTTGTTTTTGGAAAATGTTGCATATCATGCCTTTGAGCGGGAACTTTTTGAGTCTATAAATAATGGTTCAAGTCAAGGTGCTCTTAGTTGTGCTCGTGCTCTGCTGTCACATACTACTCTCTACCTCTGGCTACAAACATAAAATAATATACAGTAAAGGCAGTGCTGATATTTCTATAAAAGGAAGAATCAAAAGAAGACATAGTGGTGGGAT
>JAJHUR010094457.1:0-15052 GCA_027495735.1 Lutjanus campechanus | reverse complement strand
TTCGCTGAGCCCCGCCCTCCTTAGTTACTGTTGCTAAGCCTGCCAAACTTTCCATTCTCACGCTGCATTTATGCAGTTTGCAGTGATAACGGTGGCAGATTTAACATCGAAACTGGGGTTAACTGTTGAAACACGAGGTCTTTAAATCCTTAGAGACGTATATAAAAGCAGCTTCTCATTTCCAGCGGACGACAGTGGATTTGTCGGCTAAAATAATGACTCACAAGCAGATTTTAAAAGTGTAGTCCATTTTCATGTTAACATCTGACACGTTTTAAAACAAGAATCCTGTGAAAATGGAAATGTAAAATTACCTGACAGCTGCACACATAAACACACAAACTAGCTCACATTTCACCAAACATTGGTCTGATGGTGAAATAGGGCAGGTACATCTACATGATAGATGACAGAAACACACTCATTAACGTGGGAAACTCGGTTTAGAACTGAGACAGCGAGTCAGAGAGATGCATCGTCGTCGACCCACTTTGATTCCACATCAGCCCACATCCTCCTCAAACCCCAACATAACAAACGCAGATGCAGTGGTAATTAACACGTTTGGCTGGAGGTAAAGTTACTTCAAGTAAGCTAGCATTAGTTAGCCGGACATGCTAACGTTTGCAGTTTATGTTAGAGCAGATGAAGACAGAGTTTAATCCATTCACCACACGTGTGCTCTTGTGTTTCATGTGTTTGAGAGGCTACAGAAAAGACGTCACCGTCCAGACTCCTGAAACGCAGAGTATCACTATTCTCAGAACCTCCTGCACACCTTCAACATGTAGAGAAATGCAAAGCTTGTCAGCTCTGGTTACGGTTGCTAGGCTATGATTGGACAGTTGCTGTTGGAGGTGGGGCTTAGCGGAGGGTCAGTTGAGAGCCCCTGCAACGCTGCGCGCTTTTTGACTTGCCAGTACTCATTTTATGCTGTTTCCCTCTTCAGCTCATTATACTTGTTTGGTTCTATATAGATGACTTAAAGGCTTAAAGGTGCAGGAAGTGATTCTGGAGAAAGATGGCACATTCCCAGCTCACGAGCAATGAAAATAATCATTAATTGCAGCACTAGTTATTGTGTAACTTTTGCTGCCAAAAAATGAATTGCCTACATACTTCTAGTGGGTCATAAGTGATGATTGAAAGGGGATTGTGCTTATATGAGTCTACATTGTTGTTTTTGGAAAATGTTGCATATCATGCCTTTGAGCGGGAACTTTTTGAGTCTATAAATAATGGTTCAAGTCAAGGTGCTCTTAGTTGTGCTCGTGCTCTGCTGTCACATACTACTCTCTACCTCCGGCTACAAACATAAAATAATATACAGTAAAGGCAGTGCTGATATTTCTATAAAAGGAAGAATCAAAAGAAGACATAGTGGTGGGATTTGGGGGCTGCCCTTGCTTGGACTTGAGCCCCCATGGATAGCTTTAGGACAACTGTAGGTGGTGAACGTACCCAAACACCAATACCGTCGTGATTTGGCTCCAGCAGCACAGGACAGGCTTCTCGCTGTCTTATTTTATGCCTGGTGAGTCATGACTTACATAATTTCTGTTTTTTTTTCTTTTTTTCAAACATATGACTTATTCATGCTTGTGGTTTGCGTGCCGGAGTGGCTCAGGTAAAAAGGCCACTTGCAGCACGTTGACATCACCTGGGAGCAGAGCGTCGGGCGCTGCGTGCGGGGCAGCACCTTTACTCAGTCTGCAATATGTCAGACCGCTGCGTCTGCCTTGTGGCGCTGAGAACTTTATCCCTTTCACCATTTACACTGGAGAGGGTCAGCCTGCGCCTCCTCACAGGGATGTTAACTTAACGAGCTGTCACAGCGGGTCAGACCGAGTCCAGAGTGAAGTTCAGCAGGAGGGAGGGAAAATATGTAGATTCACAGATGAGAAGGCAACTGGCTTGTGAACAGATGTTGGAGGGGTGGTGGTGTAAAGAAAGTGTCGGAGCGGACACCCGCTGAAACGGAGGGGGGTTGCGGCGAGGCTGAGAGGCCCGAGGGGAAGAGTCAAAGACTGGAGAAGTGGAGCGGGATTGTACAAAAAAGCATGCGGTCAGATTTCTTTTCTTTTTATTTTTTATTTTGGCCAGTTCTAATAATATAAGCACCTCTCACACACAGAAATAACAGCCTGTGGAGAAGACTCGACCACATTTCCACATGGCAGAGACAGCTAGCTGAAGGAGGCAGGCAGCCGTGGCAGTGGCCCAGATTGACTTGACAGTGCAGTAAAGCAGGATGCCTGCCCTGACCACTTCCTCCACATATGGCTGGGATTCATCTCTGGGGTGCTCCCAAATAAAGAGCAGAAATGTAGTATAACATTATCACCATATGACAGCACTATTCACCAGCTGAGAGGAGCAGTATGAAGAGCTGGCAGGCAACCAAATGCCTTCCTTCAGTGACTTTACACTGCCCCCTTCTGTTTATTATGCGTTAATGCATCAAGGAGGAAATATTCCCATACCACCGGATTTGCTCCCCCCTCTTGTTTCATCTTTATTCAACAGCGTAAATGTTCTTTCATCTTTTTGACAAGAGAACAGGCCAAAGCACAGAATTAGATGATGTTATTGAACTGAGATACCGGGGAGGAATGAATACCAAAGATGTTTCTTGCCATTAGTGTTGCCTTAATGTTAGAGCTGCAGCTAACAATTACTTTCATTATCGATTAATCTGCCTATTATTTTCACGATTAATTGTTTAGTCTATAAAGTGTCAAAAAAATTGTGAAAAATGCTTGTCGCAATTTCGCGCTGCATGTTGAATTGCTTCTTTTGTACAAATCAACAGTCCAACGAAAGAACAGCAGTAAATCTTCAATAAATTCTGATCACATCGATTATTAAAATAGTCCATAACAATCAATAACACCCCCCAACCCACTTTCTACAGGAAGGAAAGCTGAAGGTTCAGACTGAGAATGATAACAATATTCTGTGCAGTATTACTTTTTTTTAACATAATGGGTAATATGATGCTCATTATTATGTGCAATATTACTTTTATTATTTTATTATTATTGTTAATATTACATTTAACGTCATGTGCAATTTTTATGTTCAGTATCAGGTGCAATTTTTAAATTTTTTATTATTTCTCAATATCACTGCCAGTATTACTTTCAGTGTAATTGCCATTACTACTCTTTCTATTTTAGCTTTTGCACTTAACTTAAGGCACTTCTATTGTTATTCTACTGGGCACTGTTTCTTTGTATTTACTCCTTATATACTTTATATTTAACGCTATTGTTGTTATTCCTATGTTACTGTAATTTTTGGAGTCATCTGCCACAAGAATATCCTTCAGGACTAATACAGTTCTATCTTAGCCTAGATAGATATGTTTGTGTTGTTGACGAAGTGCTCTCTCGTTCTGTCTCCATCTCAGGGCCAGGCTGACCTGCTGAAGCATGCTAAGAGCGAGGCGCTGGACACCCTGCGTCAGATCCACTGTGCAGCTCAGTCCTGCGGCCTCAGTAAGAACGGAGCAGCCTCCCCCCAGCTCCAACACCATCCTCACCACCAGCCGCAGCTGGTCCAGATACAGCAGCAGCCCCAGGCCAAGGTCCACCCACAGCCCCCGCCGCCGCTGCACCAGGCCCAAACTCAGCCCCAGTCCCAGACCGCACCTCAGGCTTATCTCCACCCCTTTCCCCAGCAACACCCCCCATTACCAGCTCTTCCTCTGGTTCAAACTGTTTCAAAACCACCGGCCTATCCTCAACCCCCGCCCATACCCCAGCTCCAGATTCAGTTCCAGAGCCAGCAGCAGCAGAGGGCAGCAGGACCTCTGGACGCCATCCCTGAAAGAGAGGCGGTCAGCGACGATCCGGCGGGATCCTGCTGACCCGTAGCCTGTGCCCACAGAGAATCCTGCCCAAAGAGAGACAGAGAGGGACAGATACAGGTGGAGAAGCAGAAGGAGGGACGCGAGATGCAGGTCGAGAGAGTAAAAGAGATGATGACGTTGAGGAGGACCCGTCGTGTTAGAAGCGAGACACAAGTCTGAGGGGAGAAAAGAAAGAGGCCCTGTTCAGACCTGGTGTTAACACACGTCCTCGGTGGACAGCTCTGAGTTCACACCTGGCATTACAAAGCGTCTCCGGGTGCATCCTGAGTGATCACTTGTGATCAGATCTCACTTCCCTGCTCTATATGCGAAAAACACACTCACTGCTTTGTCAGTTTAATGCCCATTACTGTCCATTAAGCCGTTTATTCGTTCCTTTCTTTTTTTAGTTCAGCGCCACACTAAACTCCTCTATCAGCCGACAATGAGCCTCATGTTTTACCTGCGCTGTCAGCAGCCTGACAGGAGAGAAGCTTCATGGTGCACAGGGATTTTATAACTTAGATCAGGACAAGGCACGCTTATACTTTTTCTGTTGTGTGCTGAAATCTGATGTTTTCACATCACAGGTGCCAAAAAAAGACATTAATGACAGAGTCAGAGAGAGTAAAAGTGTGCATCCTGACGCACCACGGAGCCTCTCTCCTGTCTGCTCTGCTCAGCAACATGATGTGTTTTTATAAAGAAAGAAGCAACTTAATGTTTTGCATTTAATGCTGAATTTACAAGAAAGCACGAATGATTAAAAAGTCGTACTAGCTGTTTTACTTCCCCACTCTGAATGCAAATAAGCATGTGCGAAATGCGCTGTTGTTTTTAACCTACATTCTCAAACTGCGGTATGTTTACCACTGGTGCTACATGAGCTCCCTCTAGTGGTACCGAGGGGAATGTCAGAATTTTTTTAAAAATAAATACTAAAAAGAATGCAATCAAAATACTTCATAATTTTGAATGAAAATATATAAAATATGAGATCAAAGAAATGTGATCTAGATTTCCCGTTTTTGTTTTAATATCAGTCTGCTATGTAGTCACAATCAAGCTTAACTGTGATGGCAAGATATTAAGCAGAGGTAACATGAAGTCCATTATTGTCACAAGTACATGTGAAATTAACAGTCAACCCGTCCATAAAGACAGGACAGGAAGACAGGAATGAAGAATACATATATATACGTTCAGACCCGTACTCCACTTGGAGGACTCCGCTGTCCACTTGTGATCAGATCAGTCAGGACTGATGTTAATTCCAGGTCTGAACTGGGTCAGAAGGGACTTCACGCTTCAATCACACATTTCTAAACAGGATGGAAAACTGTAATGTTTACTTTTCACGTGGATTTGGAAGATAATCTTCCATCTGAGCCAAGAAGTTTAGGTCTGTTTTCTCTTGTGTGAAAAAGCCAAGCCAGGAATACGTTCAGCAGTTGGATCAGTGAGTTTGATATGTCTCTCTCTGGGCAGTGCTAGTTACATGCCCCCCCACTATGTACTCTAGCTCTGTGGGTACAGGCTTTACCTCACACTGGCGTTTTCTGCCACATATTTGCCTTTTCATTTCCAGAGACTCCTCGGCATGTCTTTGAGCTTTGATTTCTTCATGCTCACACTCGTCCTCTTCCATCTTAGACATCAAGCTAAGTGCAAACCCTCTCACTCCTGTCAACAAAGAGGAATGCCGTTTTCATTTTAGGTGCACAAAGTAGAGCAGCTCGACTAGGCTGAGCTCTGTAGGAGTCACAGACGACCATTTCAGCACAAACCAGGGAGCTGTAGAGCTAAAATAGAGAAACAAATTTGCAGCTGTTCATGCGCTCAGTCCCTCGTTGGTGTCGACCTCCACGCATCGAGCCCCGCACATCTCCAGTGTCATTCCTTAGGATTTAAGTTCTTCAGCATTCCTGGACTCCCCCCCCACCCCCACCCCCCGTAGGGTCTCCTCCCCCAGGGGCTGTGTGTTTGACGTTACGTGAGTTGGTGTTTTGGTCCCCAGGGTGGAGCTAGCCCGCAACCGTAAGTGGCGGAGCTCACCAGCCGATCACAACTGGAATCTTTGACCCCGCCTGTTAGAGGTCAACGGGAACATGGTACTGCTGTCAATAAAATCACAAAATGAAGTGAATATAGATGTAACCTATATGTAAAATGTATGAAAGGAACATATATTGCTAAAATAATTCCTGCAGACACGGACATTAATGATTATTATGATAATTGTTGTTAGTTCTATTGATTCTTTTTTAACATTACTTCCACATATACAGTGATTTGACACCTGTTGTTCTGTGGTGCAGATCAGGACAACCAGTGCATGTGGGACTGGAACAAGGGATTACGGGTTAGTACCACGACACGAGGGTCAAACAATAACCTGACATGTGTTTTCACTGCAAAGTGAGTGTGGATTCTGTAAAAGCTCCTTTAAGTGGCCCATTAAAACTGGCTTCATTGTTTATCCTGTCTGCTCTTCCTTCATTTCCCTTTAATGACTTTCAAATGAGGATGCATGCAAATGTGTTTCACAACGATGATTAACCTGTCTGTTTCACAGTTTGATATGGGTTTCAGCCTTGTATCCGGCCATACCTGGGCGGACATTTTGACAAAAATATTTTACAAACCGAGTGCAAAAAAGTGGGGCTTTATGTAAAAGGTAAATAAAAGCAGAATGCAACGATTTACAAAAAACTTCTCAAACTTCTGTAATGCAGCGCCGCCTCAGGGATCAAAGGTCGCAGGCATTCGATGTTGGATTTCAGCCTTGCAGAGATTCTCTAAATCTTTTAATGATATCACGGATTGTAGTTGGTGATTCTTTTTACTTTATCGGTTAACCCGTTCGCCTGTGGAAACATGAGCATTTATCGTTCCCGTCTTGCCTTCGTGCTGTATTCATTTGAATACGTTCCACCTTTTTTGGAAGTACAGTTCAGAGAATAACTGCGAGTGAAGTGACTTTCGATTGCATGCAAACAGACACACACTGGCTCTTTAGAGCGTTTTGAAAGCAGCTTTCACAGTGAATCTCAGACAATCAATACAGCCTTCCAAAAGCTTTATTGATTGCTTTTGATGCACTGTGAAAGCTGCGCTGTTACTTTGGTGATCTAAAATTTCTTAACAACGAACCAGACGAAGGCCATTTATTATTATATCATGTATTCACTTGTCTATTTAAAGCAGTGCACGCTGTTGTCCATAAGATGGCAACAGATAGTAAGTTAAATGGCTGCGAGGATGAAAAACAACCATCAGAAAGTCAATAATTGCTTTTAGGTGGGTTTTTGTTATCCTATTATGTTGATCTATGAGAGTGCCAGTATTCTATGATTTATGAAACAGATCATGTGAGAGTATAAGAGTGTATGAGAGTTATGGCCTTCCAAAAGAATATTGCTAAAGCTTTCTGTCTTTTTTCCCCCCCAATTAGGATAATTTTGCTTGAAGTTTTGGGGATCTTTTGAGAACACTGTTCACGTCATGAGTGTAAATTCTGCATAGGAGGAAGAAAAATGCACAAAACTGTGTCAGTATGGCACCTTTTGTACGAGACAATAAAGCCCATAGAACATCATTAGCATGACTTTTGAATGTGTTTGTCATTAGAACTGAGAAAGGGCACCTGGGCTTTTTTTTTTTTCTATATTTATAGTTTAGGACTCACACATTAGCTAATTAACTTGTGTCCCTTACTACTCATTATAATGGTATGTCTTTGTAAACCTTTGCCACAAAGAAATACCTCCAGTTCATCAAAGGTCCAGAGAGGAGCCTAGGAGATGATCTGCCATGAGGGACTAATTAAGCTCGACATCAACCCTAGAAATGAGCAAGAAGCAGAAACAAGAGTTTTGTGTCATGTTTGTGGTCGGCCTGAATGACGTCCATCGGTGTGGACATCACAGAACGATATAAAAGACACCTGTTGGTCCCCTGGGGGAGATAAGAAGATCGGATGAGTCCCCTTCACACAAGCCAGAAGATGACGTGGTTCCCCACCAACTTCCAGAGGATGGACACATCTAACCGGGTAAGACAGCTCGAGTTTGATTTTGTTTGACGTCGCAAATTCATGGTTTTAAAAGTTGCATTAAGGTGGTTACTCTTTCATGAGTTTGTTTGTGGCTGATTGTCTGATTTATTTTCTTCACATTTTCACATTCTTTTGGCCTCATCAAGACAGAGAGAAAGAGTCTAAAGGAGTTTTGATGAATTTGTTTTGTAAATTTGTTTCATGCGTTTGTTATGAATATAGAATCAGTAGGATTTGTCCAAACTGTTCGTAAACACATCACTAAAATTTGAAGGGTTGCTTTTATGGGAGGTGGGGAGATTTTTCTCTGTTCAGCGGATCAATAAGGATCAAAAATTGGACCTTTTAAAACGTTGAAACACTTTCTGAGGGTTTATCAGGCATGTTATAGTTTATCTGTGTCTTTACATGGTACTTTTTAAGGCCAAAGGTTGAAAATGATCTTAGAATTTATTATTTCATTATTCCTATACAGTAATGAGTAATTTCCAGGTCTGGATAAGTATGGAAAAAAAATATTTCCAGAATATTGTCCCTATTCTGTTTTCTAAAATAAAAAAGTCAGAATTTCTAAAGCCCCTGGACCCCCTTGGCTAGCTTTTTCCTCACTGGCCGGCTACTTAATATTATTGGACACACTAATTTTAGAGGGCTTCAAAGATGCAGTGGAAATAAAACTGTTTCAACTAATTTTCAGTTCTTAATTAGAAAAGAGACTAAATAATATGGGGGAACAGTAATGTAATATTTATTCAATATTTTAGGAGAAAATAACAGGAGTTTACTTCCATGTGCAAGTTTTCCCAGGGCTGGCTTGACAATCCCAAATACAAAACCTGGCTAGTGAAGGATTCAAAGTGGAAAAAGAAAACTCGATGTCAGATATGGTGTGAAAAATCTACCAAGAAGTCTTGGTAAGAAATGGTTTGGAATTCTGAAGTGGAAAATGTGTAGGAACCCTGTATACTGTACTGTAGGCGCCTCTTAGTTCTCATGTGTCTGTTTCTATCAAAATATAATAATTTGTATGGGATTTAGACATACTCATAATCATTTTGAATGATGATCATGACCTTTACAAAATAAAATGCATTCTGTTAGATTGGGATGATTTGTTTATGTAATATCACTTTGACTTGAGATAAAGGTTTTAGCATGTATATGTGGAGTAACTACCAGTATGATATTATTGCAGATTCAGTGATTCATATCCTTTATGTATGGATAAATAACTGTGTGCTTGTCCATTATCCCAATGGCTGGTTGTGATGAAACTTTCAATCATGGTAGTAGTGTCTGTATCCGCTGAGAGACTCTGCCCTCTGCATGTATTTTCTTATTTTCTCATTATTTTTGCTGTGCTCAGCACAATTTACCAACCCAAAATGCTTCTTCTTCTTCTTTCTGGTGTGTTTAAGAACAGGTTGGACAAATTCAACTGACTCTACTTTTAAGCATTATGTAAAAGCACTACAATATAAAACACACATGCTCAATAATCTTTACATTTCAAAGATGTGCAGATAAATAATTCTGTTTTAAAAAGTGCTTTTCATAGATTTTTTTTTATAGCTCTACAGATCATATTGTTGTATTTTTCTCTTTTGCCCTGCAGAAAGTCCTGGTGCTGGTTTTGATGTTGCTGCTGTCTCAACTGTCCTGCGATGCTCACAGCGTGTCTGAGTGCTGCAGACAACCCTCTCGCTCCTGTCGCCTCTACGTGTTGCTGTGCCGCTCTGGGAGCAAGACCTTGGGGGGAGCTCTCACAGGAGACGCCGCCGCCGGCATCCTCACTCTAGGCAAACGGAAAGAAGACGATGATCGCCTGCAGAGCCGACTCCACCAGCTCCTCCACGGCTCCAGGAACCAGGCGGCGGGGATCCTGACGATGGGGAGGAGGACTGCAGAGAGGGCTGGGGAGCCGTACATGGACTGGATGGCTCAGTCAGGATCTACCATCACAACGCCCCTGCCTGTTTTAAGCTAAATACCTCGTGGTATAAGCTTACTGAGACTCTGTTCAGATCTGTTAAAAAAAATCATACTTGTTTGTGTTTTTCAAGTAGACACAATTTTGTGATTTTCTTTGAACTGTGCCTTTTTAATGTGACATGATGTGTATTTTGCAGATATCATTATAAAGATGTGCAATATTGTACATACATGAAAATGGCCTTGTGGTGTAATTAAAAATATAAAGCTAACAATGTGTCTTCAATCATTTTTGGTGGGTTTCCTGCAGTGACAATTAAATATTTCTTACATTTTCTGGCAGCTACCTGACATCACTGAAATATCTGACAAACATCAAGTGCAGTAATGATTTTACTTAAACCTTAATTCAATCCTGGCTACAATCTGTGCACCTAACAAAAAGACTGTGATTCAAACAGCTTAACCCTCTATGGTAGAGAGTTGCCTCTCCGTAACATATCTTTGGCCTTTTAGACTCATGATATATTCTCAATCATGGTGCACCACTTAAAAAGAGGCAGGACCTTAAGAAAACTAATAGCAAGGTTTTAATTTGTCATGTGGAGGTCATGCGGAATCACACGAAGTGATCTGAAAACATCTTTTTCTATCATTTTGCAGTCTAGAAAAATTGATTTATAGAGGTAAGTAAAATGTATTTGCAATTGTGTACCCTACAGTTTACCCTTAAAAATATATTTATTGAAAATTTCTTCAAATTATGTTTACTTGATCTATTCTATAAATAACATCACAAAAATTTGCTTTTAATCAACTGGCATCATAGTGTGGAGGGTTAAAGCATTATGTATTTGGCCAGAGTAGTGTTATCAGTTCTTTACTTAATTTCTTTGAGCATGACTGTCATTTGCCACCTCAGATTTATTTATTTATCAAATCATTTATTTGATTTGGTTTTAATATTGGGAGATTTACTGTACTGAACAAAAAGACTGAATATTTAAAAAACTAAAGAGTGTGCCATTTTTTCACTTGGTTCAAAACGTAACAGTCGTAATGTTTTCCATAATTTTAACAACAGACCTTTTTTTAGCAGCAGCCATTTTGATATGAAACCCAGGGTTACCACAGATGCTATCAATGATACTAATTAGGGTCCTGGATGGGGCAGAATCTTAATTAGTATCATTGGTCACACCTGTGTTGACCCGACTAGTTCATGTCAAAGTAGCTGATGTGAAAAAGGCCTGTTGCTGAGTCTCCTACTATTAATGTGCAAAGTGTGAGAATGTAAGTGAGGAGTGTTGTTCCATCAGCCTCACTAGATGTCAGCAAACAACTACTTTCCATGTAAAGATAAACACTGTAGTGAAGTAATGAGGTCCTGAGCAGTCACACTCCCTCTGAGTGTGTGTTGTAATCTGAGCTCCTCTGTTCTTTGTTGTGGTAGGTGGCCCCGAGTCCCTCTCTGTCCCCCCCCCATGTCCATTTTCAACATGGCAGTCAGGTAAGAAGCTTTCACACAAACTTTACAGCTAAAACATTCGAGGTGAGAAATGAGCAATGTTGTAACAGAATGTTGATCCATATTTGATCAGCTCTGCCTAGTTTGACTGTTTTTTTTTTTCAACAATCCAATACGATCGATGCAAAGTGAAAACATCAAGCTTTTATTTTGAAATTCTCGTGCCACACATCTTTATCACCATCTCCTCTCGAGTGCACCTAAACATTTAAACAGTACACAGTATGCAAACATTTCCTATCTATCGCTATGTTTGTTTGAGTTTTTTGTTAAGTGGAAAAAAAACACTTTGCTTTGCCAGTTTAACTCAGTTGAATTTCTTCTGGAAACAACTTTGTTGCTGCAGCGAGTCTGTTTTTCATCCCCCTCGTCTTGAGCTGTGTTACTGACAGTCACACAATGAGACAAACTAACAGATCAAGGTAGTGCTCAACAAGCAGCTCTCGTGCTGTGCAAGGTGAAATGACTGATTTTGCCAATGAGGTTTGGTTGAATTGGACCGAGCAATATTTGGCTCATATAACAGCTGGGAATTGTTGTGTCTCTGTAAATAATATTATTAAGCATACTGTCTAAAGCTGCTCCATGTGAAAAGTGCCCTGATATAATTTCTGTTAAATAAAATTGAATTGAATGCTGTATACAGCACCTTTAAATGGCTGATGGAGTATTAATGGACTATGTTGTACTTTTGTTCTCAGTAAAGGGGAGGGTTCAGAGCAAACACAAAATCCCCCACCCATCCCCACCCATCCCCACCCGCCCAAAATTTGTGCGCAGTTTCTCACACACTGAATCAAAGTCCAGCATCTCAGCTCATATCTGAGAGCCCAACCACAGTGTGGGAATAAAGAAGACCACAAGATGGTGCTGATATGATATATAAGACACATGTGTGCTACAGATGACAGCCTGCCTGACAGCATGTCTTGTGTTTGTTTTGTAAAAAATACAAACAAAAATTGATTTACAGTCACTTCGGCTGGTCCTGACCTCTGTAGCACAACTGTGTGTATGCATTTAAACTCGCTAACCACAATATTTAACAAAAATTATTTTTGTTTAAGCCTCACATGAATAATCTTGACATTCGAACCTGCACTTTTTAATGCAAGAAACAACTGATACTATAACTTTCACTCAATTAACGATAGATAAGATAAACTTTTTAAATCCCACACTGGGGAAATTCACAAAGAAAAGAAAAGAAATCAAAGTTTGCATCACTATCACTTTGTCACTTTAAATCTGCTTATTTGAAAATGTTGGACACAGTCAGATTTCTTTTTTCACCATTTGCATGTTCATTATGTCATTAGTCTCTGCTTGTGTGGTGTGTTTTTGCTCAGGGGGCACTTTATGATACTTTGGCTTTCTGTCCACAGTCTGACGTAAATTGACAAAATAATCAACACCTATGCATTATTTTAAAAAAGGAGAGAATAAGAAGAAGAAGAAAGATTGAGAAGCTGGGGCTGCAGTTGCTGTGGAAACGTATTGAACCGAGCTGCTCAGTGTGCAGAGATGATGTTACTGTCACAGTCACAGACAGTAGACTCAGTGCACAGAGCCACCGTGACATCATCCACTGGTTTGTGGACTCCAGTTTTGAAGCCTCGTGTTTGAAATTATGTGGTTTACCATCATGGTTTTTTTGAATCCAGAGCATGCAGCGCTGACGAGAGCGTGGAGTTGGTGGGTGTACTGCACTGTACCGCAGCTTGGCTCTGGCTCTTTCATTCAGCAGGAAATAATAATGGTGGTCGGCCGGTCGTGATCTTTCTCGTACTGTAACTAGACAATTTTAAAAAAAACAAAAAACGTTTCTGAAAACATGAAATTGGCAAAGCAGTGACAGAATGTTAAACCATATTTGAACTGTACTGCCTAGTTTGATAGACAAAATTTCAAGGCAACTTATCTCAGTTCAGTTTTGAATTTTGAGCCCAACTCAAATTCACAAGTTTTGAAAAAGTTTTACCAACTAAGTTTTGTTCACATAATTTACCTTTCTTCTTTAGATAAACTTTAATCTTCACCCCAACTATTTAGATGATTTATTAGTCCTTAAAGTAATTTTTCATGCAAAAATGGCAGGAAATGCTGTTTATTTCCACCTTTTCTCTCTCTTTTTTATCACATTAAACTGAATATCTTGGTTATGCACGGACCAAACAAGACATTTAAAGACATTTTTTTCCTTTGCATGGATAACGTTTTAATAACCGATGCATTAATGAAATGTCAGGTCTCAGCGGATGTGTGATTGCGCACACCAGGTTCACACTCCTGTATGGCACCTGGTGGAAAGTGGTAATTGACAAGGAGGCTATACAAAGAACCAGTGTGTGTTGTTATTTCAAAAATGCCGTCAGTGGGTTTGTGTAAGCTTATACTCGGTGTGTTACAGCAACAGAATGCGTTTTTGTGGGTGTTTGTTTATGTGCAGTATAGCTATCAAAGGAAATATGATAGATGATGATGATGATACAGACAGCAGGCTGATAAGATCCCTCAAGCTGCTGACGACACCAAGCTTAGGGGCAGATGCACCGTTTTGTCCTTGAGCCAGACAGTGAATCATCGTCCAGCGCTGCTCCTTTTTCTCACTGACCTCTGACCTCCACATCTCCACAGAGGAGCAGAAGAAATCTCTGTGCAGACGCCAAAGAACATCCATAGCAACCGACACGTGATGAGGCTCTCCTTTTTCTGTTTAACAGCTGCTCCGCAACAGATTAATCGACAGTTTGAAGCAAATGAAGTTTCTAAAGTTTCAGATGAGCGGATGTCACAAAATTAAAAAGAATGCAATTGAAAAAGTCAAAATATTCATAGAGATTACTGAAATTCAGGTTCCTCACTGCTACTACTCCTCTGTCTGTAAAAAGACTGAAATCGCTTGATTTTCTTGCATAGAGTTCATTAATTGATAAATTAGTCCTGTATAAAAACATTTCACAGCTTAGTTTATCATTTTATCATGTATTGTAACACTGTGTGGGCCATCACGTGTCCCACTTTTCTCAATAAGATGTTGCTGAGCCAAAAGAAATTGGCTTTGGTTCGGTGAGTTGATCTGATTGGTGGAAGTTAGCCCTGCCAAGTGTTGTTTTGAAAGTGCTCACCCTTCTCCAAACAGTCTCTACGGATAGCTTCGCAGATGGTTCTACGTAACAGGTCAGGTTAACTATGACCTCATGTCCGTCCCATTCTTGGGAACACAATATCTCAGGAACGCCTTGATGGAATTTCCTTCAAATTTGGTACAAATGTTCGCTTGGCCTCAACGATGAACTGATTCAATTTTTTGAGGTCAAAGGTCAAACTCAAGAATTCACATGCCCACTATGACAAAATTTCACACAAATGTCTAAAAGGGTAAAATGATGAAACCACGACATTTTTGCAAAGGTCAACTTCACTGTGACATCATGATGTTCTGCTCTGTAAAAAAAGTCTGTAAGTACACACAACGCATTTCTCATTGGAAACAAACATGTCAAAAAAGTGCAATACCTTTTTTATTAACTTAGACATTATACAGATAAGTAGACATGGACATAAACTGGAACTTGTCTGGTTGGCGGAGGCGTGTGTGTGTGTGTGCGTGTGTATAATGTGCAAATAAACTAAACTAAAGCAAGTAGCCTGAGCAACACAACAACATCTTGTGCCTCCC
>JAJHUR010094456.1:0-19536 GCA_027495735.1 Lutjanus campechanus | reverse complement strand
TCTGTCTCACACTGAAGCATTGAGAGATTGAACAGCATCTGTAACATCTGTACACTGACTCAAGGTGGGCCTATAAGTGTTATTTGATCAGTATCACTAAACATATATTATTGTAAACAATGCATATTTTCAAAATACTATGCTTATTGTGACAAAAGAAAGTTGGTTTGTGAAATCTGATGTATTTTAATATGTAGCAACTGTCCCCAGTTAGTTGCATCGTCTGACTTCTTCTATTTGAAGAATGCGAACCATGTCATATGAAACCATCTTTAAATAGTATGGTTAGTTTAAAGACCAATGTTAGTTTAACATAAAGATTTGGTTGGTCTAATAAAAAATAGTCTCTGATAAACTGAGAGAAATACAAGACAGGGTTGCAACCTAACACCAATGGTTTAGGTTAATGTTTTGTAAAGTTGCTCAGCATATCTTCTGGCTGACCAATCCCCGCACACGCGCTTCCTCCACCTGCTCAGGTGTAATGTTCACAAACAAGTGAGGTCACATTCCTTCTTCACACACGGAAATCACTCGCACGCCTTGCTTACTTTAACTGTAAATGTAGGTTTTACCGGTTTGCGGTCCCGATATATAGTCATACCCATTTAATCCACACTTCCTCGTTGAGTTTATGTTTGTTTGTGGCTGATACCGGGCTGCTGACAGCTGAGGTATCGGAGCAGGTGACGGAGCCCGTAGAGCCGACAGACAGGCCGGTGGAGGAGCTGAAAATGTTGTGAAAACATGATTGTTTCGTACAGAGATGTGGACAGTGTTTACTCTTTTCAGCCTCGGGGTTCTGCACTGCACAGGTATGACTGCTTTTAAATAACAAATAGACAACAATACTCGCCTACATTTTTTCTTACAAATTCCTTGTCTTAGACATGCTCCCATTACTAAAAATAACTGAACGTTACAAGCTATATTGAGCATAAATTACTGTTTTATTGAACTAAGTTTGCATATATTTGGTTTCTATCTAGAGACTTCCATATGTGTGTGTGTGGTAAATGTGGATTAATCATTAGCAAGTCAGAATGCCGTGTGGCCTCCACACTGTTTTTATTTATGTAATCAAGTGAATTGTTGTGCAGATCGATTGTGCAGATTGACTGACGTTAATCTCACGTGGAGCAGTTCTGATACAGTGTTAATCAGTGTTAAAGCACAGGGCATCTTTGTTTGTCCAGTTAGTTTTATGATATTTATCCAAATTAAGTCGGCTATTATATTACAAACAGTAGCCTACTATCATGACAACCTGCCCTGGAATCATTAGGCAAATAGCAAACAAATGAATGGTGTCTTCAGGCGCAATATGGATTTTTTTTCAGTTGAGACTGTTAAAGATAATTTCCTGCTTCACACCAAGATAAGGTAATTGGTTTGTATTATAAAAAAAGAAAGGGAAAGAAAGGCTCAGATGGATGATTTAATATTTCATACCTGTGACTGAACCAAACCAAATTGATGTCACCATTACAAGAAAAACAAACAGCAGTTCTGACTCTTCAAATTTTGGATTTTAGCATTTTGCCTAGGAATTCAAATTAAATGCTGTGTCTTATCAGATTTTTTTTTTTTTTTAACATTTAGAGATCTACCGATATATCAGTCGACTCTTTAGATCGGCCTGATACTGGTCTATCACAGCTACATCAGTCTACATCAGTAGTTATCTAGAATGCCCCAACATGGCAGAACATAATGCAAATTGTTTTTATTTTTAGCCTTATTGCAATCACTTTATGTATATTTGATCCTTTTTCTTAATTCAAGTTTAATATATACATATATTTTGATCTACTGTATTTGTTTATTTTTTAGTTATTTAAAATCATTCCAAATACTGGTGAAAATGTACTGTTTACTGTTTTGGGCAATAAAGTTTATTGTTGTATATGTTACATGCTGTATATTATATTCTGTATAAAGAATATCGACCAATATATTGTTCTTGAAATAAGAATAAGTTTTGGCATCATCCTCAAAAATCCAGTATCATTTGGGCCCTAATTTCATTATCAGAATAATTAATAATATAAATTTCCCATTGGCCAGTAATGTCATCCGTACTTCTCAGCCCATTGAGGCTGGGAAAAACGTAATTTATTTGTATTAAGTAAACATCATGTATCACAATAGCAACTGTTACTATGCACACAAGCTTTGATAAACTTAGTCCCGTGCATGGCTGTACATGGTCTCTGTGAGGTAGAACCCAAAATTGGTGACAGCCCTGCCATTTGGGTGTGTGCATGGCATGAAAATTAGTCATGTGTGGAGCTCAATTTGACCTTAAAGTTCAATTTATCCCTGGTTCACATGTCTGTAACCCACAGAGCTGGTTCTCAGAGTGAAATTTTCATCATGTGTCCCATGCAGGCAGTTAAATAAACTTTGGATTTTATAACATGTCATGTGTATAGAGAACTAAAATTAGTTCAGTTCTAATCCTTAGTTATATTTTATTGTTTTATGGGCAGTCAGTGATCTCTACAACAGTGGGAAGTAGCCTACTTTTGCATAACACAAGAGGAAGTTAACGTTTATGTAACCAGAAACTAATAGAAGTTCTACAAGCGAGTTCATATTACCTCAACGTGTCTCTTATCTTTTTCAATCACAACTTTTCTTTCTCTTTCTCCACAGTCTCCTCCTCTCCACCCAGTCCCATTAATGTCACCTTCTCCTCGGTGAACCTGAGGAACATCCTGCAGTGGTTCCCAGGAAATGGCACACCCGGTGACGCACACTTTACAGTGCAGTATGCCATGTAAGTTAAGATTTTAATTATAAAAAATAAAATAAAAGTGTCCTTGAGAACACAGTTATTGTTTTGTACTGGTCATGCTGTAACTGCTCTTGACATTACCTGGTTAAAGCTGAAGTTAATGTATTTAGATGTGCCTTTCTTCAGCAAAGCTCAAAGGAATTTAGAGACAAAAAAAGAAGCTAAGAAAGAGGAGAGGGACATAAACAAAAGAAAAATGTAACTAGATCTAACACACAGCCCCCACTATGCAAGTTTAAGTGTCTTGCCTGAGGTGGAATTGAACAAGGAGGGAAGAGTGTTTTCAAGTTCACCCCCTGCTTATTTTCCCAGCTTGTGTCGGCAGACATCCTCTGATCTGTCCGGGTCTACTCTTGTCTCTTTCAGCTACGGGGACAGTGTCAAGGACAGTAAAGGAAGAAGGCCGCACTGGAGGGCGGTGCAGACATGTACGGAAATAGTGCGGAGCTGGTGCGATCTGAGCAATGAGACGTCGGGTCTGGAGCAGGGATACTTTGCCAGGGTTCGTGCTGTGAGCAGGAGAGCATCCTCCAAATGGGTCTTGACACGCAGATTCGATCCAAAGTCGGATAGTAAGTTGCAGTGACATGTGAAAAAAGTGAGCTTGAATGTAAATACGAAGCTACGTGTGAGAAGCCTGGACTAAACGATATGTCGCTGCTTTTAATCTTTATGAAAATATACCAACTTTTGACTTAACTTGAACTTTTTACCAACTTAGATTTGACATTTCGACCAAAAATTGAACATTTTTGTGTAATTCTTACAGCTACTTTTGGACCTCCACTGGTTTCTGTGGACATAGAGGACAACAGTGCCATCATCACTCTGAAGGGGCCAATGAGATATCAGCCTAACAACCACACCCCAATGATTTCAATGGCAACATTTTACCCACAAATGATGTACAACCTCTCCATCCACAATACCCACACTGGCCAGATGGTGAGTAAGAATAAATGAAAGTCCTAGCTCGCCCACCCTCCTGGCACAGACTGACTGTTAAATCAAGCACACCTGACATTCTCTTGTAGCACCGACTAATCTGTGTGTCTGTATGTTTGTAGAGGCATTTCTCAGTGGCCTCCAGTCAGAACAAGTATCTCCTGCAGTACAAAACAGAGTACTGCTTCTCAGCCAGGACTAAATTCCTCTCCATGCCAGTCAAGTGTCAGTCCTCGGCATGGCACTGCCTAGCCACACCTCCAGGTACAGCTACACTGTGTGTGTGTGTGTGCATGAGAGAGTGTGTGTTAATATTTTTCTGCCTGTTTGACAGGCAGACAGGAATGTGACTAAACCAGATACAGAAGCAAAAGCGAGATTGATGTTTGTTGCTGAGACGCCTTTTTTCTTTTGTCGTGTGTGAATCAAGAAAAATGGTCCATTAAGTATAATTGCACTTTTTGTATTGTTTTGTACAGTTACGGTTACACCTCCGTCCACCTCCCTACACATGTTTCAAGTGTAATTCAATGCCAAAAAAGAGACAAAACTTACAATAAACACAGTAAAAGAGTACTTTGACTGACTGGCATTTTTAAAATTTTATTTTCTGTAGATATGGCAATAATATCATTATCATGAATTCCTTTGGCCACGATAACCATGTAGTGAAAATCTGATATCATTACAGCTCTGATATGGCTTGGTGTTTACATAGTATTCCCTAAGGTTGTCAAAAGTACAGATAATTCAATACTTTTTCAATACCACATGTGTAAAATGATACAATATCCATATCTAAAATATCAAAGCAATAAAAAAAATTGAAGTGCTCAAATGAAGACCAGTTTAAAATTGTTTAAAATGCAGGTTAAAATTCTGACAACTCTAGTATGTACCTTTATCACTCATGTATGTATTTATTTGTAACATTTTCTTGATTCCCTTCTCCCTCCAGACCCTCTGATTGGCCAGATGCAGAGGATGGTTGTGGGTATTGTTGTTCCATCTGTGTGCCTGTGTATACTCATTGTGGTTGGCTACATTCTCCATCACTACCTGACAGGGAAAGGACAGAAGAGCCCAGCCATACTGGTAATGCAAACACACACTTATACACTTTAACTCACACTGGCAATTAAACTACTTTTTGCCTAATTTTTGTTCTTAATTTAATATCAACTTGGATTTTTAAAGCAAGCAAGCAAGTTTATTTATATAGTACATTATATACACAGGGCCAAATCAGTGTGCTTCACACAGATAAAAAAAAAGAACATTCATACGATAAAGACAATTAAAAGAAGGTGAAAAACACATAGTAGTAATAATAGTAATTAAAAGGGAGTCATAAGGATAAATACTATAAAAGAGAACAAAAATACAATACAAAAAATAACAACATAATGCTAGTGATTTCAGAGAACTGTGGACCAAAAACCTGCCAGTAGAGCTTATCTGTAAGCCCAGGACATCCCTCCCAGTGAGAGTGACTGGAAGTCCACTTCAGGGTTAAAGTGCATTAAGTGCAAATTTCAGCACTCAGTTGTAGGATATGAAAAAACATGAAAAGAGAAAAGTTTGTTATTTGGATTAAAAATGCTACAATAGGGGCATCTGATCTCCTGACATTTTATTCCAGACACAAACAGCATACGGTAACAGCTAAATACTGCCATGTTTCGTTTGGACTCTGGGATGTTCTGTTTAAATAAGTACATGGACCTAAGAGCCCTACTCAGTTTGTATTTGTTGAGCATATTGGAAATGTACTCCCAGCCCAAACTATTCAGTGATTTATAGACAAGTAGCAGCACCTTAAAATCTATTCTATAGTTGACTATAGAATAGAAAGGGGCGCTCTACTGATTTTACATGTCAAAGCCAGTTTAGTTGCCATGGTTGTAACAACAGCATGTGAAAACAGCTCTGAAGTATGTGGCTCAGGAGGAGCTTTGCCAAGTCTGAGAAAATAATAAAATATCAGCTTGTATTCAGGGACCAGCCGGGGACAGTATAACAAAAGACGCAATCGAGGTACATTATAGGAATGACCTTTTTTTGGCAATATCCATTGTAGTCTGTAATTGGTATGTAATAAATAAATAAAACAGTTTTGACTATTGCATGGCCTCTTAGCATGTCAAAAAGTTTCAAAAGGTTAATCTTCTAATGACACCCTTTTTCAACTTCCAGAAACCACCTTCTTGTCATCCACCACTTCTGACGTTCAACCCTGAAAATACCACCTTCCTTATCACCGTCCAGCCTTCAGGCATTGAAAGCAGCGTATCAGGCCCTGCATGCTCCATGGGATGGCAACGCATCGCAGATCCCCCACCAGGATACGCCCCCCAGCGGTCCGAAACACCCCCAGTGCCTGAGGAACCCTGGGAAGACGTGTCCATTGACTATGCATGTGTTGGCATAGCTCCTAAAATCGATGACAGAGGAGGACAGGGGACAGAGGAAAGAAAGAGGAGGCATGACAGAGGGGAAGACGGGAACAGTCTGAGAGGTGAACAGCAGAAGAGTGGATCAAGTCACAGTTACAAAAAGAAAGAGTTCAGAATTGAGGATGGTGGCTCCGCTGGGGTTTCCGCGTACCAGGCAGAGTCCCACCTGTCGCAGAGCTCAACACACACACCCTCACAAACACTCATACCGCTACACACACAGACAGAGATCAGCACGCTTGCACAGGCACACGCATGTTCACGGTTTAATTCAGTTCCACTGAACCAAACTCAGGTACCATTACTGTCTTTTCAGGGAGCAAAAGAGGTGGATGAAGAGAAGGATAGAGAGCTTCCAGGTTTATTTATTAATAAAACCCCACAAATGGGCCTCTTCCATATTCCTTTAAATTTACAAACAAAGATGGAGGGAGAAATGGGGGAAGAAATGGATGGAGAAATGAGAGTAAGAGCAAATGAGAAAATAGATGGAGGTGTGGAGGAAGGAGTACCTCTTCTTTCTCCGTATGCCTCTCAGAACACCACACACATATCTACCTCCCACGCTGACCAATCAGATCTCTTACCAGATGACTATGTTGTTGTGAGACTGGCTACAGCAGATGTAATAGAGAAAGATGAGGAAGAGGAAGAGGAGGGAACTAATTGTATTGATTGGGATCCCATGACTGGGAAACTAGTGTTGCCAGAGATGGCGATAGAGTTCACCAGGGAGAGAGGGCTGGAAAGGTTGATGCAGGGAGAGAAAGGGAGGGAGCGCATGGTGGGAGGAGAAGAGGAGGTGTATGTGATGAAGGGCGGGTTGACGCTGGAAAAAGTGTTTGTCAGACAAGGGTCTGAGGAAATGGCAGAGACACAGAGAGAGCTGGAGAGACGTGGGGAAAGAGGGTCGGAGGCAGGTGATATTTTGACCAAATGGGACTTGGTAGTCTCGATGGACGAGTAGATGATATTCATCAATACATTTACCCAGTTATTACAACAACATGCTCTTTTTCTGCACTTATAAAGTACACTTAAATTTAACCTGATTATAGAAAAAAATCATGAAATTATCATTGGACAAAATTAGTTTTGTTACTTTTATACACATGATTGTTGCTGCTTTATTATTTTAGTATCAAGATTTATGGTTTCAAACTGTGATCAACAACTTTTCTTGCCAGAGGAGAAGCGCTCACTTTAATTTTAAGCAAAATGGGATGTAGTACATTAATCAATGTATTCCATCAAAAAAAAAAATAAAAAAAAAATCAATCAACCATTTTAGGTGTATTTAAATCATTTTCATCACTTTACCTTACTGTCAGACAGCCTTTTCTGCCCACTGGAAACCACTGGTTTATGATCCAGATATTTCTCTCTAAACTAACCAAACTCCACAGGCAAAATCTGTATTTTTACCTCCCAGAACACAGGAGATGCTGGTCTGCCACCGCCTTGATCAGTTAGTCTGTTTGTGTTATTGTGTAACTTTGGTGTTTTAAATTGTTCATTCGGACTCACTGAAGTCATGTAATAACACAAACTAACAGATCAGCAACTCACCATGTCTGTGAGGTCACTATAAGCAACAAATTAAGTCTGGTTCAGAGAGAGAGAGACAGTGTGATATTTGGCTTACAAAAGAGCAATTTCCTGTTGGAAAAGGCTGTGTGATGGCAAGGTAAAACAGTGAAAATATTTTAAATATAGCGCACACTTAAAATGATATGAATTATTTTAAGTGGCTAATCAAAGCAGTGGTAGATGAGCACCTCCTGCAAGGTAAAATTTTGCCATTGAAGTCTGTTTTCTTTTACTTTGCAGTATGCTTAGAATAATCTATGTGACCACAATTTACTGTAGAAATTACCGTGCATATCCATGTTTACTTGATAACATTAGCAGAAGTGGTTGTAGGTAGTTTTGATTTCGTCTGTTCCTGTTTTGATTTTAGTGAAGCACTTAAAACTGTTCTTGTTAAGACACCATGGGACAATAATTGTATATTGGTGGTAAATTGTGATGAATCATTAGGTAATTACTTCCTAATTTCCTCAGTCAGTAATTGCAACATAGTTTTAATACAAATCCACCATTGGTGAATATATTGTATGAAGGACATACTGGTGTTCAGAGGAATAACGTGCATCTTTGTGATTAATGTGCTCCTATATGGTTTGATGAAGTCAAAACTATAGCACTTTACTCTTTTTTGACTCAGTCTGGAGTTTCTATTAATAATGAAGCTGCCTGACCTACAGTATGTGTCAATATTATTTGTGCCTTTGTACTAAAAAAAAACTTTATTTTATGTGAAGACATTACCGTCTGCAGTACAATATTAAGGGCATTACCACACTGTCATCATATTTTTCTGTTTTTGTATGTGATGTTTTCTTTGCTTGTTTCAAGCTGAGATGTTCAGAGGCTTGTCAGGACGTTTTTGCTAATGCAATCCATCAACATGAGCTTAAAATAATCCAAAATATGGATCGACAAAAGCTCAGTAAATACTTTCACTTGCACTTTTGTACCTCTGTTAATCAGAAGATTTAATAATGTAGGAAATTACCACGGTCTTTTGTTAATTTTATTCCTCTGTTTGTTGTTCTGAAGTTATAAATACTCATACTGTTCTGTGAAGGAAGCTTTGAGGATACATTTTATCTTCATACCATTTCCAGCATTGTGTTATCTCATGGTCTAACCTTGGAAATTCTGGGCAGTGACTTACTGTAAAATCCCTTCCTGTACACTGGTAATCTGCATACATCTAAAGCAACAGTGATGACGAATTATGAAACTCTACAGGTACATTTAGTTGTGCTGATAAATTCAAATAGTTTTGTATGTTGTGAGAATTGTTGTATATTCAAAGTTAATAATAATAAAGTGAGTATGTTCACTATTTTATTCTGCTATGTTTTTAATGGTCAAGGCTTTTTATTCTTTTACCAGCGTTTCCTTTTCTCACCACAGGTTTGTACTCTTACCAGCTTTTACAAAGTCTCAGGAAGAATTTACAGTTTCAGAGTGTTCACAAAGCTTGGCTGACCTTTGATCTGCACTGTGATTAATTTTCAGTCCTGACACTTGCCTCTACAGAGTGAAACAAGAGAGTGAATAGAGACATCTGCTGGTCACATTACAAACACACAAGAAATTTCCACACCATTCAACACCATTATACAGTAGAGATCACCACCATTATACTACTACTACTACTACTACTACTAATAATAATAATAATAATAATAATAATAATAATAATAATAATAATACATTTATAGTATTTTTTCTCATGTACAAATGTGATGTATAATCATATATATAGTACAAGTACATAGTATATATGCATAGTATATAGTATATATAGTATAAGTACAAGTTTAAGTCATGTTCTGTGTAAAATCCAAATGTTAAAAGAAACTTAATTATAGTGGCCAAATGCCATAGAGTAAAATGTACAATATTTGCATTACCATCCTCTTTGTATCAGTTAGTACCTCAGTACCTTGTTTTATTGAATACATTAGTCTCCTGTGTCTCACTCACTGACTGAGGTTTGCGCAAGTTCTAGTCTATGACCTCGACCATAACTCTGAAATATCAGTGTACTGTGTATTGATAAATCCATGGCGCTGTCCATGGTGCTGAAGTAGCAGACAGATTTGTAATTTTTGTCCTTTCAGTTGTGTATTGGATCTATAATACTTTCTAAACTATTAAACTATATAGCTATGGTGGGCATTGAAGAATAAACAACCAAAAGAGTTTATGAGTCAGTTTGCTGTTGGTGGTGGTGAATAAAAAGGACCAGGTTACTTGAAAGAACTGGTCCTCTCATCAGTGCTGCCATTGAGCCATCCCACAGTTAAAAACTGACAACTAGGTGTTATTCTTATTATTATTATACTAATCTGCTCAGTAGTATAAGCCATTCTTATGGCTTATACACATAATGAGTGCTTTTATTTTTACTGTAAGTAAAGTAAATTTTCTGATAATACTCATGTCATTTTACTTATTTTTAGATATGGTATACTTTTACTTACATAAAAGCTCTGAGAACTTCTTCTTCAACTGATTTTTAAATAATGCTAGATGTAAACAGCTGCTCAAAATACTCAACTAAAGTATAGCTGGAACTAACAATTTTTTTCATTTACCATTAATCTGTTAATTATTTGCTCGATTAGCCTAATTGAGTAATTGTTTGGTCCATAAGATGTTGATCAGTGTTTCCCAAACCCCAAAATGACTTCCTAAAATGTCTTGGTTTGTTCATGACCCAAAGATATTCAGTTTACTGTCATAGAGGAGTAAAGAAAACAGAAAATATTCACATTTCTGAAGCTGAAATCAGAGATTTTTTGACTTTTTTCCCTTAAAAAGACGAAAACCAATCACTTCAGAATTGTTATTATTGCAGCACTCATAAAACAATAATATAGCCTATCATTATATAATAACAATAATACTGTGAAAGCAGCCATTCTGCGTAACTTTTAACTTTTGATATTCTTTGGCTGACAATACTTATGCACTTTTATTTAAATAACATTTTAAATACAGAACCTATATTTGTAACTGAGTATTTTAGACCAGTCGTTCCCAAAGACTGGATCATGACCCACAGGTGGGTCACATGAGAATTTATTTGGGTTGCCAAATAAATAAAAGACACAGAAGAAATTCAGTAAATGTATAAGATTTATATCTGGAGTGCACCTCTTTTAAAAATCCTAAAATCTATATTGTTTCACTAATGAGAGGAAATAACAGCAGGCTATGAGAAGAAATAAAAATAACATGATGGCCCATTAACTCAACCTAATGCAGTGGTTCCCAAACTGGGGGGCGCAAAGCCACTGCAAGGGGGGCGCGAAAGACCAGGGGAGAAAAAAGAGTGAAACAAAGCTGAATGAATATGATCTATGTAGGGGGAATAAACAAATGAGTTTGCTGTTTCTAACCAGCCGACCTTTATTTTGCTAAATTTAGCTTTTGATTTTTTTTTTTTTTTATCAGTTCCATCCCCAATTATTGTTAACAATTGATTGAAAATGTTGTGGTGGGGGGCTTGAACTTTTGTTGGCTTCCGAAAGGGGGGCATACTGGAAAAAGTTTGGGAATCACTGACCTAATGTCTAATTTATTAAGTATTTTAAATGTGTATAAGACATGTCAAGATAATAGTGTGACGCAGAAACTGCATTAAAATGGTCAGGGATGTTAATTTATGCAGAAATGAATTCTTACCAAGATTTATTGATAAGATCTATTGTGAATTAGTAAAAAAAAAAGTTTGGGAAACACTGTGTGGTATTTACTATGGTATTTCTATTTTTACTTGAATAAAAGATCTGAGTGTTTCTTCCACAACTGATTACCTACCTACCTCAGTACTTTTAAATTAACTGCTTTCCATCACTGACCAGGTGGGCTGCTGCTATGGGTTCAAATGATAATGTTAGGGAAATGATTGAAAGAACAGGAAAGTCTACATTCACTTGTGGTCAGTTATTAATAATATTCTCGAATCTAAAATAAAAATATGAAATCCCACCTTTAAGCGAGAGAAGTGTTTAAATGCATTTCCCTTTAGGTGGCGCGCTGTCCTTCGTCGACAGCTCTTCTCCTTCCCTCCATCCATCATGGCGTCGTCCCGCCCGGCTTCAGCTCTGTAGCTCCTCAGCTCCAGCATCACTGGGCGGGACCGCGGAGGGTCGGACTGCCAGCCGTTGGGCACTTCCGGCGGGGCTCGGGTTTCCTTCAACTCGGCATTTAAATCGAGCTGCAGGACATCAGCTGCTGCTACATTCAGCGCTGTGCTGTGACAGAAAATAACCCTTAGCAATAGCCACACAGGCTACTCGTATTTTTGACAGGAAAGCGACTGAAATAATTGACTTTCCAGAGGAGGTTTGGGTGGTTTTGTGGGCAAAGGAGCGGGAGCAGTTGAACAATAACGGTGGTTGCGCTCTGACAGCAGGTCGGTGCATCATTTTTGGGATTCCTCTGCTAGCGCTTAGACGAAACTGAATAGCGGTTACGTGATGCTGTGCATGAGCAGCATGATTTAGGCTTTTCTAGGTAGTGTTGGTTTACTGAAATAGATTGGTAAACAACATCAGACTCATTAAATGCAGTGTTTTCTGGCCCCAGGAGCGTAAGTGGCCTGGACTTTATGGGAGGATCGATGGACTCGATGATGAGAGAGCATTTGATGGGTCAGGTTTAAATTCTAATAATAAATCTACAGCAATTTTGACTTTAAAAAAAAGTTGTAGACATTAGCAGTGACAATATTTTATAAAGCCTCTAACTCAGCTGAATATAACATCAGGCCAGACTTCAATATTATCATCATTACCATCAGTCACCACCCATTCGATGTAGCAGGACTTTATTTCGTCTATATATTTTCCCTGACATTGATTTTCAAGATCCTTTTACCATTTTTTTTTTCTAAAACAGACCTTTAAAGATATCAATTTTATTTTTTTTGATAAAACAACAATACAAATTAGTCTTTGTGTGTCAGTATCACTAACCATTATATCCTAAGTTTTTTAATTAAGTGACATCTCCATCTGACTTTTTGAAACAGAAAATTTGGAGCCTTCTTGTCTTTTATGTGAGGAAATCTCCCTTTTAGCTTGACCAATAATCTGCCAGTCAACAACAGAAAAAGCATCTTTGACCATTTAGTCTGTTGGAGACTCTACTAGTCTAACAGTAAGCAACCAGCAACAATGTTCAGCTGGCTTGGAACCGACGACAGGAGGAAGAAGGAGCCAGAAGTTTTCCAGACGGTCAGCGATGGACTTAGGAAGCTCTACAAAACCAAACTCCTGCCGCTGGAGGAGAGCTACAAGTTCCATGAGTTCCACTCTCCGGCCCTGGAGGATGCAGACTTTGACAACAAGCCCATGGTCCTACTGGTGGGGCAGTACTCCACTGGCAAGACTAGCTTCATACGGTGAGAAAAACAGCGAGCACGCACTCTTACATGTACATAAAGAGCTTCATATGGGAAGAGAATGAGGCAGAAGCCACCATAAAGATAGACAGGGAGAGGCTGACACACCCAAACTGACTTTACCCTCAACCAGCTTCAACGGGGAAGTAGTTTGTCTCGGTCATGCAAAAACACAAATGGCTTAAATACAGTGCAGTGGGATAGAAAACAATCAAAAAAACATGAAGAGCAATATGATAAGAAGAAAAAGATCGGCCATCACTCACACAAAAACACTCACAGCTGAACTTCTAGGAGCCACACCTCTGAAGGCTTTGTTGGGTTCATAAAAAAGTTTATTTGACAGCCATAACACGCATATGGAGGCAGCGCTGCCTGGCACTGCAGCCCTCCCTGATGAGGTGTGTGGATGTAGAACTGTAACAGTTAGTCGATTAATTGATTAGTTGTCAACTGTTAAATTAATCAGCAACTGCTTTATCACTTAGGCTTCAGATTATTTTCTTCATTAATCAATTAGTCATTTAGTTTATTAAGTGTAAAAAAATGTGAAAGTTGCTCATTACAAATTCTCAGTGTCCACAGTGTCGTCTTTCGTCCAACCAGCAGTCCAAAACCCAAAGACACTTCATTTAATATCATTAATGACAAAGAAAAGCAGCAAATCCTCACATTTAAGAAACTGTTTGGACTTTTTTGCTTGAAAAATACTGAAACAATTGATCTGTAATTAAAACGGTTGACAACTCATTTTCTTCTAATTAACTAGTCGATTAATTGTTGCAGCTGTAATCATTTTGAGTAATTTTTTAAAGAAAAATGTCCAAAATCTCTGATTTCCGCTTCTCAAGACATTTGGGGAATGTCACTTCGGGCTTTTGGAAACATATATCACCATTTTCTGACATTTTATGGACCAAACAACAAATTGATTAATCAAGAAAATTATCAACAAATGAATCAACAATGCAAATAATGTTTAGCTGTAGCCCTAGTATGTATGATGAAACTGATAGACACCTTTCACATCTTTCATATATGTTCAGAATTGTGTGAGAGCTGGAGTATCTCTGGTATTGGTGTACTGGTGTGTGACAGCAGGACGTATTAGCAGCTGGGTGTTGGGCCTCTTTTGAACTGCAGGATGGCTACTAACGACTAGCCCCTCTAACACACACAACACTCTCACACAAACACACACACACACACACACACACACACATACTGGCAGAGCATAATTAGTGGCTAAGCCTTTGAAAGCCAGAGAGAGGATGCTGTTAGTGACTTCCTGCTGTAAGACAAGACAGTGCAGACATCCCTGCTCTCTTCTTCTTCCTCTTCTGTCTTTCACGCTCTGTCCTGGTCTCTTTTTTTGACTCTTTTACTGATGACAACCCCCAGCAGTCAGCAGACTAACCCTACACCACCACCAACATTGTAACAGTAAGATGCAGAATGTACAAACTGCTGAGTAACCCTCGGTCAGAGCTGCTGCTGCTGCTGCTCTCGCAGCATCTCTTTCATTTCATATCACAGGGCCTCAGACTCTGGATATGGGAGCCAGGCGGGTCTTTTTTAGAAACACTACAAGGAAAAGTTACAATAATGATGCTTATTTACTTTATATTTTGCTTGATATCAAGTAGGCCTGGGCAATGGAACAATAGTGACATATTTTGGCAGCAGGCAATTCATTGATAGCAATAAGGAACTTGTTCAATAAAATGATTAATAGTTTGACTTAAATGCATTAAATACAAAGCAGATAATGAATACCCTGGCTCATCCATATCCCTTGATAATAGAGCATGCTATGAGTGACATGGAAACAGCCAGTCAGTTAACAGGTTGTTAATTTTTACCTGCCCCCTGTACAATTGGTTTTCAGTTATCAAATACAGCAAAGACTAAAGTTAATTAGCTTGTTTAATCCAGGGTTGCAACATCTATAAAATGTCAGAAAATTATATGTAGGTAATGTCTTTCACTGTCTTGTTTGTAAGTCCAATATATATTTTAATAATATTTTAAGTATATTATGGTTATAAATGCAAGAAAAACAGGAAATCTCCAGAAAAACGGCATTTTCTGCCATTTTGTGTGAAAAATTACTTTATTGAATAAGCAATTAAGGTAATAGTTAAATTATTTTTAACCACTTGTCCAGTTGGGCAAGTGAGTCACCAGATTTACTTGCCCCAGGTAAGACTTATCGCTGAGCCCTGGTTTAGTTACACCATCGACATATGACACAACAAAAGAAATAGTGTGGGGTGAGAAGATGAGTGCAGACAATGAGGAAATTGTTAGTAAAAAGTTTTCTCTGCTGTGTTTTATTTTTAAAACTATTACCTGCCTGCCTTGATAAATAAAGTAGTTACATTCAAAATTAAGTGATTAAATTCATTATTTTTCTCCTCTTTATTAAAAAATAGGGCATTAAAATCTATCAATAATTATTAATCTTGACTGAAATAAAACATTTTATTGTGATAAATTTGTCAGCCTGATCACCCAGCCCTAACATGAATTAGAAAAGTGATTAAATGTATGTGAAGATCTGTCTGGCAGCTAAAAGGAAGCGAAAATGGAAAGAGACAAGATGCTGGTGGAGGGTAATAGAGTCTCTCTGCTAAGGCAGTTATTCAGAGGTCAGTAATCTGAGTCTTCATTTTTGGGCTGAAATGTATCGATTTTCCACTTTTGTCACAAATTTTACTTTCTGAGTCTTTCAAAAAGCAAATCATCACCTCAGTACAGATTTCTTTGAAGGTGACCAGACCAGTGTGAAGTCAGCTGATAATGTGTGTGGAAGCTGCACATGCATACACACAGTATATATAAGATATTAAATATACAGACTGCTAGATGTACATGGTTCCACAACCTCCCCAGAGACAGACAGACAGACAGGAGGACTCACACTACACAGACATGTGTGCAGAGGGATGGCTCTACCAGGCACTGCTGGTTCCTCCGACAAGGTGTGTGTGTGTGTCTGTGGAGAAGATGTATAAGTTAGGGAACCATCCTTACATCTGGTAGCACTTAAAATGCATACACATCCCACACTCACACTTGAAATTTATGGTCTTTAGCTGTAAATCTTTTGCCTAAATCTATTTTTTATGGCCTGCCTCCACATTTCTGGGGTTGGGAAACTCAACTCACAGAAACACACAAATCTTCATTTGCCACATGTGAGATGTCACTGAATTAACAGATGAAGATTCAACACTCGCCTGGCTAAAACATATGTTAAATTTAGCTGTGTTGCCATAGCAGCTGTTACAGATGAGGTCAAAAGTCTACATTGGTTATAAGTTAAAATCTCATGTTTGATTGCCTGTCTCTTAACCCTTTTTACCTCAGTCAGCTGGTTTTTATCATCAGTAAACAAAGCAAGTGTCTGACAAGCCTGGTATATGTGACCATTCCTCCTGTCAGCACTAGTAGAGCTCAACCAAACTCTTGTACAGATTTGTCCTCTTAGTTCAGCCTGAATATTCCCTATGCAGTCAGGACTCAAAGTCTTGTTTATCCTTATTATGTGTTTAAGGATGTTGTCCTTTGGATCATTTAATGAGTCCAAGAGTTAGTACAGCTGATGGTTATACTGAACAATACTGACTTAATCTTTCATCTTTATTATTGTGTCCACTTTGTGTAGTTTTGTCAGTTTGAAGCTTCCCAGTCCCGAGTCTGATGCTCGTTGGGTGGAATACCTCACCGTCTCTCCTGCAAACTGATTTTTCGTCATTTAAATCCACTTTTGTCAAAATGCCTCCATCTCAACTCTCATTCAGACAGCAAACTTAAATCAAAGTTTGGCACAGCCATCCAGCCTATGATGATATAAAATTCCCCTAATCTTTTTTCCAGCAGGTTCTAATTCAAGGCAGGCCTGTTTTCTGATGATTTTTTTTGAACAGCTTCTTACCATCCAGACCAATTTCCTTTCAACATAATCGCTTAGAAAAGGGCTTGCAGCACTTGTTTCAAATTAGAAGCTGCAGAGGTAATGCACATCTGTCCTGCTGCCTACAGCTGACCGTTGGGATTTAGTCAACTCATAGGAATGATATTACTGATATAAGGCCTATTATAAAACCTGTAACCAGCTGTGGAGAACTTGAATACAGTCTCTGTCGGGAGTGCTTAATACATTCACAGTAATATAATTTTCATCCCAGACAAATACTAAAATAATGTGGTATTTAAGCCATCTAGAATACGGCCCATCAAAAAAACTATATTGGTTCAAGCATACGCTACATTTAGAATATTTTCACGGCTTTACCTGTCAAACAGGCTTATCTGACAGGAAATTGCTGTTAAATAATCCATATTGCTCTCCCATACTCATCCAAACTCTTTTGGCAAATTCAGTCATTTTACCACACAGGACACAGTCCACCATTACCTCAGTCTGTTAGTTTGTTTGTGTTACTTTGTGACTGTCTGAACTAACCTTTTAAAACACCAAAGTCACACATTAACACAATCAAATCAACTGATCGAGACAGCAGTAGACCGGCAACTCTCGTGTTCTGTGATTTAAAAATCCTGGTTTTGCCAATAGAGTCTGGTCAGTGGGAAGAGAGCGATATTTGGCTCATATAACAGCAGTTTACCAAAAGAGAAAGCTGTTTGATGGCAAGGGAAAGCAGTCAAAATATTCTAAATATAGCGTACACATGAATTTATTTTGATTTTATTTTAGATCAGCCATTTTCAGGTGGCTAAAATGTTTTGCTGCTGACGTTATCCACAGCAGTACAGTGCTTAGCTTCCTACACCAAGAATTTTACTGCTTCCCCAAACTGGGGACAAGGCAACCACCATCTACTGTAGGTAAAACACTGACTATTAATAATTACCCCATACAACACCACTTCAAATAATCCAAACTGTCCCCTTCATCTCTTGTAATGTCACTTTACAGCTGTGGTTCCCAAACTTTTTCTGGCATTCCCTTCCTTCAGAAGCTGAAAACAGTTCACACATCAATCAATATAATCATCAATAATATACACTAACATTATTATTAATAAATGATGATAATTGTATGGTGGTGTGTGTGTTTATATGGGGAAGCAACTGATAAAGGATTCAGATTGAATTTTTTGTGAAATAAAGGTTAGCACAACACTTTTTCTTTTATTTCCCCTACATCAATCATATTCATTTAACACCATTGTTCATTGTCTCTGGTAGCATCTGCTGGAAGGGTTCATAAAGGGTCCATTCATAAAGGCCTTTTATGTACGGTTGATTTATTCTTAACATGGCGTATTGTTTATAAAAAACATCTCCTCTTTTAACTTGTTTTATTTAACGCCACACCACACTATCTCCCCTACAGCTACCTGCTGGAGCAGGATTTTCCTGGAATGCGGATTGGCCCTGAACCTACCACTGATTCCTTCATTGCGGTGATGCATGGTGACACAGAAGGAGTCGTCCCCGGCAACGCTTTGGTGGTTGACCCCAAGAAGCCCTTCAGAAAGCTGAATGCATTTGGAAACGCATTCCTCAACAGGTAAACACACACTTTTACTTAATCAGTTAATTTTACTTGTGTTCTGGCCTCATCTGTAGAATATGATTTGGTTCTTTGTAGAACCCTCAGAAGACAAGAGGATAACAAAACAAACAAAACAAAAAAAGATTATTTTTTAGATCCCCTTGTTTGGCATCTAAGTGAAACCCTTGGAATATAAAAGAGTTCTTGGTAGGACCCTTTTGGTGGATTCTAGATTAAGTATAAAAGGGTCCCCTTAGGATCCATCAAATAAGCTCTGGTTCATGAAGTGGTTCCCTTCAAGATCCTTGGACCCTTGGTGCTGTCTAGTGAAACCAGCCTGCGTTTCCACCAGCTTTGAGTCAAACCATTGTTATCAAGGATGTCATCAACAGAGGACACTTCACAGCGTACAACAACCTGTGGAACATGACACGCCCACTTTGGTTCAGAAGGGAAAACCTGCTATTTTTTGGTTCCAGCTGGGAACCAACTTTTCATGTTCTGAATGAGTTTATATTTGGTGGAAATGCTCAGAACGGTTCAAAATTAGATGCTTAAACCGTAACGGGGCTGGTTCCATGTTGGAGGAAAAGGTCTAACAGGGGCTTCTGAGCCGAACCTGTTACAGATACTTGTAGGTTTTACCCCATTACCCTTTTGTGATGGTCCGACCTGGAACTAAAAAGGATTCTCCTATGGGGACAAGCCAATGAACCTGATATGGTTCTAGTTAGCATCTCTACTTCTGAAAGTGTAGATGAAATGCACCACTGGTAGATGTTGTCAGATATATTTTGTGTGTGTGTGTGTGTGTGTG
>JAJHUR010094455.1:0-19762 GCA_027495735.1 Lutjanus campechanus | reverse complement strand
TTCACTGTTGTTCATTAAGTCATGGATAGTCGATGTTATGCAGAAGATTTGATTTTTCAGGGCCTAATTTTTAGTCTTTTTTTTTTAAACTTAGCAGTCCTATATTTCCCCAGGAACTCATAGTGCGTCCGTGACACTCAAAACAAAGTTTACAGTGGCACTATAGAACTTAATGGCTTCCCCTTTTCCCCATAGCTTCACTGTAATGTCTCTCTAACTCCTTACAATGTGTCTGAGGCAGTTAAAACAGAGCGTATATCAACCTTATTAAGCTTCATAACATTTTAATTTCCCGTGGTATCTGCTGTAATGTTCACGGTGCAGTCACAAAGAGAGTTATCTATGTCTTAAGCACTGAGGCTGCGTTCACACTGCAGGCAAAAGTGTCCCAGGCAGATTCTTTTTGACCAAGATTTTAATGCAGTTCCATTTTTGATTGAATGACTGGATTGGATGAAGAGAACTAAAAAAATATATAGAACAAATTTACTTTATATGGAATATCTCAGATCATAATTTTTAACTTTGGAATCTGATCTTTTCAATTCTGATTTGGGCTGCTTCCATACGTCGTCCTAAATCAGATACTGATCAAATTTTTTTTGCACTGTGACCTCAGTGTGAACATTCATATCGGAATTCATGAGAATTTAACATCACTCGCCCGCCTGTCTTGCCGCAAGACTTCTGTAGAGAGGTGCTGACAAATGTAGTTGAAAGACGCCCTCGACGTCCTGAAAATCAGATCTGAGCATTAAATCCAAACTGGGCATTAAGGTTTGCAGTGTGAACGCATCCTTACTCAACTTTTTTTTAATATGAATTATGAAATTCCACATGTTTTCTGTCAATCAGGATGGGTTGAGGAGACCCAATAGATGCATCTAATCTGATCAATCAAACTTTTCTATGTGTAATTACACTGTCAAAAAGTAAAATATTGACTTTAATCGCCAAATTTTGGACAAAATCTGTTTGTGTGAAGCCATTCACATCATGATGCCGCCACTCAGGGACTGCAGCCAGTCCACACTGGAATCTGGAATTTTCTTCGGTTTATAAACCAGGATTCAACGTTAATGTTTTTTCTGTACTCGCCCAATGTCAGTTTTTTCTTGGCTCTGTACAAACTGTTGTTATTTGATAGCTGCTAATAAATGCAACAAAGAAAAAAAATCTATAACATGTCATAAAATAGTGAAAAATGTTCATCCCTGTTTCTCAAAGTCCAAGGTGATGTCTTTAAATGACTAATTTTGTCAGTTTAATATGAGATATTCAGTTTAATGTGATAATAAGCAGAGAAAAGCAGGAAATCTTCACATTTTAGAGGCTGAAAACAGCATTTTCTGCCACTTTTGCATGAAAAATAGTGCAGTTTTTCACCCGATTAAGCAAGTGTGCTGCTAGATTTACTCGCCTCATGTGGTATTTCACTTTGTTGAACCGTGTAAGCTGTGGTTTCTTCTTATATTCTACCAGATGGGCTAAAGCATCCTTTTGTTGCCTCTGCATCATGCAGAGAACAAATTCTTGGTCAGGTATCTTTTACACGTGCAATGACGGGCACACGACGATAGGTTTTAGCCCTCCAGTCTGAGTGCCAGCTCGAGTCCACAGCCTGCAGCACTTTCCACTTAGAGAGAGAGAGAGAGAGAGGAGCTGTCAGAGGTAAAGTGTGACTCCCTCTCTGCCGCTCAGCTGATCAATATCTCTTCTCACCTGGGGCTGCGTCTTGAGAGTGCTTTGAAGAGAGGGTGCTGTGATGTGATAAAGGCAGGGTGGAGGAGCAGCGAGGGGACAAGATGAGGAGCAGAGAGACGAGAGAAATTTTAAAAAAAAACAAAAAATGAGGCACTGATATGGATGATCAGCCACTCGAGTGTCAGTCTATCTGTCTGTCCACCGCCCGTCTGCCCTCTGCCCGGCTGCTGTTTGCACTTGTGCTCTGCCCCCCTCCAAAAAAACCTCTAATCCCCTTTTCCCAAAATGACAAAGTCGATCCGGGCCCCGGCTGTTGATTCTCCGGCTTAATTATTAAAGATTACTGACACTCCACAGAGAGGTGTGACGAGCATGTGACCGCCTCGCATTGATCCTCACTGAGGGGGAGCGCGGATGACAGGGATTTGAACCCCTGTTAAAGCATTTCTCTGCCTCCGAGCGATTACAATGTGAAGATAGTTCTGCATGATTAATGTTCATGTATTATTCACCGCTGTGGTTGTGTTTCCCTTTCATGCTTAAAGAAAATATTAGCATGAAAACACTTTGGAGGCTTTGAACTCCTCGCTGGGGTTTTTGGGACCCGCTCTGCCTCTTTTTCTTCTTCTTCTCTGCTTCTTGGGGTTGTTAAGGGAAATCAAAGTGGCTGTGAAGAGTTCATTTCCACTGTTTGACATGTCCACTTTGGGGTAAAAAAAAAGTTCTTAGCTGAGTTTTATTACTCAATATCACAGCAGCAGAAGTACACACATTCTTTACTTGAATAGAAGTGCAGATACTTGTGTAAAAAAAAGACTTTGGTAAAAGCAGAAGTACTCATTTAACTTCTGTACTCAAGTAAAAGTGAAAAAGTACAGACTCTGAAATGTACTTAAAGTAAAAAGTAACCCAGTTGGACAGTTCTACCAACTGTTTCTACCAAACTTTTACCATAATGTCAAATAAACTTTTAAAAACCTAATATACTCAGGCTGCAACTACTTTATTTTCATTGACTGATTCATTTTTTGGTCCATGAAGTGTCAGAAAATGGTGAAAAATGTTGATCATTGCTTCCCAAAACTCAATGTGACGTCCTCAAATGTCTTGTTTTGTTCACAACCCAAAGACATTCAGTTTACTGTCACCGAGGACAAAAGAAACCAGAAAATATTCACATTTGAGGAGCTGAAATCAGACAATTTGGCCATTTTTCCCTAAAACAGATACTCAAAACGATTACTAATCATCGCAGCTCTACAACATGCTGAAAATACTGAACATTAGCTTTGCTCCAATGTGCAAATCAGTTTTCAGTGTCAATAACAGAACTTGAAATATCACGATCACCATGAGAACACACTTCAGGTCCTTTTCCCTCAGGACGTCCACAGGACTCCCAAAAATCTTTTGTTCAGCCTCAGCAGAAGCTGCGTCTCAAAGTTCTTTGAATCAAGTTGTGTCATTTTGTGTCTAAAATCAGTCCTGCGGTGTTAAAAGCCCCTCAGCTCTCTGCATTCGAGTCTGTTGTGTCTTTTTGAATCATCTTTGGAACTCAGCGGGCGATGATGCAAAATTTAAATAATCGATAATTCCCATCAAACATTAAAGCTATAATATGTAACATTTACCCGTGAAAATGTCTTTGCAAATGTTGTATATTTTGTTTAGTTGTGTACTTACATTATCCCAAATGTTTCCAACACTGTTCAAACGTGGGGAAATCCATAATTTATTCAAGGTAACGATACGTTTCCTGCTCGCCATTTCAAGTTAGTGGCTGTAACTTCCGGGATACGCTGGAGAGAGAGGAAGGAAGTCAGTGCATGTGACTAAATATAACATGAATAAAACTTTAATATTTGCCTCGTCCATGAACATAAGTGATGTCAGATAGATTTTAGTGGTTGTTTAAAAGTGAAGATAACAACTCCCATGATCCCACGCTACTTCACGACATCATCGAACTACGTCTTCTTATTGTTTTATGCGAGAGAGACAGAATTTACTTTATTGTGCATTTAAAACTACTACTTGGACCTTCAAAATAAAATGTTAACTCCTACCACTAAACTTTAAACTAAAGTAACAAGCTTGTTTTGAAATTGCAAAGAGTTTGTACTTTCTTACTTGCCACTTCTGCTCAATATTTCAAAAAGAGAGGATATAAGGTTTATATTTTGCTAAGACCTTCTGCTCTTGTTTCTGTTTCATGCTATCAGTCATGTCGCAACACTTGGCTGCTCCTCAAATTCACAATAACTCTGTGAACAAGGTACTCCTAACTATCACCTGTCACCAAATTAGCCTGCTAGGCCGTGTTGTTTCCCGGCTTCTTCTCACATGTCACATGTCACTCTGCTTGTCTAAACAGAACAACTCCCAAGCTCCGTCAGCCCTCGGAGCGAAGCGGCCGTAAAAAGCTGAGATTTTTTTTTTTTTTCATGTGAGCGTCTGTGCCTGCCAGAGAAAACAAAAAGTTTCAAATCGGAGAGGCCTGCAATCAGCTACCTCCACGCCTGGAGAGCGAAGGCCTTATCGTGCTGTGTAAACAAACCGCAGCAGCGTGTAGGCGTCTTGTGTTGTAAGAAGGTGAGGACGTGCAGAAGAAGAGCTCTCCGTATAGAGAAGTGCGTATGGAGAACATAAAAGCCTGTTGAGGCATTAAAGGTGCAGTGCCAGTGTTTAGATTAGACTCTGTGCTGCTTTATCTGTCCATGTGTGTCTTCTGAAGTTCCCCCAGTCGGTGTTTTTCTGTGCTGAGGAGCGATAATGTGCAAACAGAGCCTCGCAGAGTCGGCCTGGGCTGCAGTTTGTGCTGAGCAAGGAGTGGGTCACAGGTCCGCAGAGAGAAAGAAAAACAGTACTGTTAAGACTTAAGACAACACAACCTTTCTCTGGACGCTGCGTGTGTGTACAATGCACCTCTGTGTGTGCAAGCAAAGCCCACTCTGAGGTGTTTGCATGTGTGTGTGTGTGTGTGTTCGCCAAAACCTGTGCGTGGGGGTTTTTTTTTTTTTTTCGACGTCTCGTGGCCAAGGCTATTCTGAAGCTGGACAGTTTAAACTAACAGTCGTTGTGTGTGTGTGTGTCTGTGTGTGTGTGCATGTGGGGGGTTTTGTGCTTTGCTTTTCTGGGCACCTCGCTCAGAGCTTTCTCCGCGAACCTCAGTGCATTCCAGCTTCTCCCTGCTTAAGCAAACAGAGAGCAGAGCACTCCACCGTCGCTCGCCGTAGCCGTCACGCTCCCTCCTCCTCCTCCTCCTCCTCCTCCTCCGCCGCCGCCGCCTGCGAGCCGCCGGGCACGTTGGGCAACTGATACTGTAGACTTCGGCATTCCTCATCCTGCAGGAAGATTAGTGAATCCGTGTCAATCGCTTGCTAAACCATGCAGAAGAGTTTCTCAAGCAGAAAAGAGTCCCGTGGAAGGAATGACAGCCTGTTTAGGTCTGATTTTTCCCTCTCCTCGACTAATCCTGCTGCAGCAAAGTTAATTGATTACTTAATGAACTCGTATCCCAGGCTGGGGGTATCATACAAAAGGTTTCTTCAGCTGTTCCAATATCAGAGCTCCTATCCGCCCATCTTAACCATCAGGTGCTCCGACAAAGGTTCTGAGAAAAACTGCGAAGACGGATTTCCACCCTAATCCTTGAGATCTGAGTGGAATGTCAGGTCAAAATATGGTAGCATGTGTGTGGAGACCCCAAGGCGCTTCTTTGTGCTGTGGTCTTATTCTTCATATTACAGAGTTTGTTGATTTTCTTCCTGATTGCGCGTTCAAATCTGGGCCTGAATCTCACGAGGAACATCACCCCACCACTGATCTTTCAGGGTTCGTGCAGGTGCTGGAAATCCTTGAAAACACTTGAATTTTGATGTCGTGTTTTCAAGGTTTTTAAAAGTGCTTGAAGTTGCAATTGCATGACTTTAAAAATGAATCGCTACCTGACTGAATACTTTGCTTTCTGATAAAGAAATAAAGTAAGTCAGATATTGGCTCAGATCCCAAGTCTACTTATGACAGGTGACACAATTTTGAAACATGAAACTTTGTTGTGTTTTCCTTTATTATTACATGTCACTTTTTTGTAGATGCTATCACAAATTGGGCTGTGAGGGCAAGGATGTTTTCCTACCGCGATGACAAAGCAACATATTACCACGGGATGCCGGTTTACTGCGGCTGCCTTCACAGTCACAGAGTTTTTGAACTTTATTCAGGCAGAGCGAGCAGCACACTGAGAGTGACAGAATGCTAATGAAGTGGAGCAGAGCAATAAGTTGTCACTCTGGCAGTAAATGTACAGTTCAGGTTACAGTGTGTTATCTAATAAACCCTGCAGCTTCTTAAGAAAAGTGAAAAGTGAAGTGGAAAGGCTAACGTTAAGCCAACACTAAAGCTAGCACTTTACTTTACAGAAGCAGAATTTAATGTGATGAAGAATCATTTTGACCCTAATTATATAAATCATTTTAATTTACCCAAAGAAGCTTGAAATACACCTTGAAAAGTGACTTTGGAAAAGGTATGGGAAACCTTTCTTTTTCCCTCACGTTTGTTGTCGTTTTTCCAGGTCAGTGGCGGGGAGCTGTTGGATAGTTTCTTGCGGCGTCGGAGGCCGCCCTTCTGCTGGACAGCATGCGAACGGAGGATGTTGTCTGAGTCTGAGTCGGGCCTTGCTGCTCTGCGTCTCACCTCGTCGTCCAGAGGAATGACGGCTCTGTGGTGCTCTCTCTGGATTTCCTTCCTCCTGCCTCTCTGCGTCGCTCCGGCCAGGCTGCCCACCGCTCAGCCCACAGGTAGGACGCTTTATCAGACCCTTGCATATTTGTACAAACTGCTGATGCTGCTGCTGAAACGGCACTGGCAACTGTCTTCAAGCTGGGTTTCTGCAGAGTTGCTTTTATGAAGTTGCATTAAATGTGTTTTGGGGAAAATTTGTATTAATCAGGCTGTAACTATAAAACAAAACCAATATTGACCAAATACCAACTAATGCAAACCTTGCATGTACTTTTATGTCAGTATGGATGTGAAATATGCCTTATATTGCATTCATAATGATCTTAAGAGTCTTAGATTTAAATATAATGATGAGTTCATGGGTACCAGAAAAGTCAATCTACTCTACAATCTCCTGATGTCATAAGTCGATTCATTTATTAGTCAATAATTTATCATTTATCAAGCAAAAATGCCAAATATTGACTCATTCTAGCGTCTGAAATGTGAAGATTTGCTGTTTTTCTCCGTTTCATAGCAATGTGACTTGAATGTTTTCTGCTTTTGGACTGTCAGTCAGACAAGAGTAGTAGAAAGCTACCTCAGAGGGAAAAGCAGAACGTGTTCATGAAGGCATCACGGCTGAAATCATTAGATGAATCATCGATCACTTTTCATTTATCAAAGAAAACTGCCAAATGTGAGGGTTTGCTGGTTTTCTCTGTTTCATATCACTGTGAATTGAATATCCTCTGGTTTTGGAGCTGCTAGTCAGACAAAACAAGCGCGTTTGCTCGCACGGGAGGTGAAAAAAAGACAACTTAAAGCGACACTTTTCTTGCAGCACGACAACAAAACCGCAGCTTTAGAAGAATTCCCCTCACGTTGGCTTCACACTCAGTCATAAACCGGGATGAAAGAAATCTGAAAGGGTGCTTGTCCAAAAACAAGAAAAGACAACGTTTAGCTGCTTGTACACATTCGCTTCTCCTCCTCAATTGTTCCTTGCTCCATTTTCCATGCTAATATGACATCTGCTTAAGACCATGTTCAGTTTTCTGTGTGTTCATCACTTCAAATAGCAGGCCTTTCAAAAAGAACATTTATTGTTTATACGAATGTGGTGGAGTCTTTCTTTTTTTTTTTTATGAGGAGGATTTAATTGGACTCTTCTCGGTTCGCTGAGCTTAGCGCGATTTTCCCTCTTTGTTCTGGAGGCAGAGAAATACCCAAAGATCAATCCAAAGTAAACGTTGACTGTGTTTGCTTTAATCTCTCCATATTGCGCAAAAAAACTAACACAGCAGAGTAATCTTTTTCTGAGGCATTAGCCAAGTGTTGTTTTTTCTCCCTCCCCTCCCGTCCTCCCTCCTCTCTTTCTTTTTATGTGAGAGTTATTTAAAATGAGTCTTTGACACACTTTACACACTACAGAGCATTGGGAAAGACGAGACGCTTTCTGGAGACGAACCAGACTCTTATGCAAGCTGAGATAACCCTGCATATGTGTGTGTGAGTGTTTGTGCAAGAACACTTGTGCCTGTGTGTGTAGTTCATCTTCCAAATAACTGAGGTCAGACTTGAGACACGGCCTGAAGTCACAGAATTGAGGACGACAGACTTGACTTACTGCTGTTGCAACTTATTCCCTCCCTAACATAGACCCATCTGTGTTAATTTGAGATGCAGCTCAGCACTGTGCTGCATGTAATCATTTTATTTTCTTTGGGCGTCATCAAACTTTGAAAGTTCAGAGTGTGTGAGGGCTATGGTGGCCGTTCCCATGCTCCATCATGTTTCATAAGTTGTTGCAGGAGTTTTTAGGTTGATATAATTTATTACACAGATTTGATGGAAAATGTAACCATTTTTACCACCTGAGAATTAATAAAAATCGTCAAAAATCCCTCAGAAATCCTCACTGAGACAACAAGACCATGAGGAACCCCACAGGGAGACTGCAAAACATTTGACTTTTGGTGATTTCATGTATGGCGAGAACCTCTTTTCTGGGGATTGCTCAGAAATGAACTTTCTGTCAATATGTCTCGGAAATCTGTACATTCTCTGAATGCTCCAGGTCTCTAGTTTTTGCTTGTTAGGTTTCATGAGGTTGTGGTTATCCTAGAGGTCACTATAGGCCATTTTATACAGTGAAGTCAAGTTTCAAAGAAATGGGTTCACTTCGGTCGGGCTCACTGAATCCACAAGAGTCTCTGCTTTCAGTTATGCCCAATTTATGATAGACTGATACTGTTTGGGGACACCAGTGTGCAGAAATACTAAAATAGAACAGGCACACATGCCAAAAACCTGCATGGTTTTGGGATGTAATGGGCTTGTTTGTAAGACTCTTGGGGACCATAGAACCCATTTTCATTCAGATATCTTGAGGTCAGAGGTCAAGGGACCATCTTGAAAAATGCCATTCCAGTTTTATTCTCACCAAAAATGTATCTTAACTTTGGAATTTTAATTAACCAGCTTCTCAAAAAGCTAGAATGACATGGCAGGTCCTCTAGTTTCATGTCGTTCCGTACATGAACGTCTCCATGGAGTTTGTTAACTGCCTGAAGACTTGATTCACCTGAGACTTGAAAGCAAAAATGTTCTTGTCTCGAAACTCCTCGAACAATAAAAAGTAGAGCATGTATCTTTCGGTTTTAGACCTATGCATTGAAAGGATTTGGTCTCAGCTATGCAAAAAAAAGCACGAATAATAGAGCTTTGGATGGGAAATGTTCAAATGTCATGAAATTTTAAGCATTCAGAGACTTGAAAGAGCTTCATTGTGACTTCAGTTTGACATGGACTCGCCCCAGAAGAGTTAAAACCAGCTCTGCGTCAGGCTGGTCTGACAGCCCCTCTACCTGTGTGTGAATTCCACTCTTTAGAGCCAAGAGATCCCTCGCCTCTTCTCTTTCTGCCCCCCCCCCCCTGCCCTCTCTCATGTAAAAGCCCCAATGTTACAATAGACGTGTTATGATTCCGTCCGCCTGATTGCCTTCCCTGCTGGGAGCCATCACAGCCTATCATGCTTGGCATCATCCAAAAAGCGCTGTGTTTTTTTAAGCCCCCTCGGGGTGGCGGGTGTTCAGGCTGTGATCTCCGTGTACCTGCACAGTATGAAGACACGGCCAAATACAGCCGGGGCACGTACTGCAGCTCTGAGAGGGATATTGTTTCAAGTTGCTAATGTTCGTCGTGTTCGGCTGTGGAGATTAATTTGATGTGAAGCGTCTGACGTTCAGGTGATAACATGCAACATGTGCAGGCGCGTTTCCATCAGAGACGTTTCCTGGTGAGATGGAAAGTTGGAAATCTCATTTAAAATGGGGGGTTAGACCCATTTATTGGCCCATTCAGTCAGTATTGTTCACCTTTCATGTGATGAAGGTTTATTCATGACCACAGATGTCTGGAAAACCTGCATCTAAAAGTTGGTATCCCCCATTTTGTAGATTAGAGAAAATAGATGTTTTTTCATGCACAAGTGGCTTTTTATTTTAAAGAGAGTCTTATCAGCTGGGGTTTTAATAGAGAGTTTTAATGTGCCATTGTGGTTTATCTGTTATTTCTGAGGTTTGCTTCATCCTGGTAACAGTAAATATCACACAGTAACAGCCACTATATTGTTAGAAGTTGCTAATGTTTATTTGTGGTGTGACATTTAATTTGATGTGAAGTGGCGGTCTGGTTAATAACATGGATTCCCACAGATGTCTTGAAAACCTGCAAATATAAGCTGTTTACTTGGTATCTCATACTTTTCTGAATAGATGAAGTAGTCACGTTTTCATGCCCAAGGGGCTTTTAATTTGAAAATGTTCTCGTGCCCGAGCTTCTCTTCTCTATAAACACATAACCTGTCGCACTTTGGAATGAATAAAAGCTTTTATCTTCAAGTTTTCAGGATTTCATCCTCGTGTAGGATGAAATGTTCCTCTTCAAGTTGAGAAAATTCATAAATGTCTGACATTAAGTGCCAACCAGCTTAAGGTTGCAAGGATTTTAACCAGCAGCAGTGATAATTTATTAGCTTTCCTCATTTTGAGCTGATAATTTACTGCCTCTGATAATGAAGATCTTGAAGAACCATGCACTCCTGGAAGCCTTAGATACTGAATCTCATGTTCAGATAAAAAAAAAAACTCATCCTTGATGGTTAATTATCTTCTTGAGCTTTAACCATCTCGGTATCCTCTTGTATCCTCCAGCAGTAAAGTTCTTGCATTTTTCTGTATAATAAGGAGGCAAAGATGATGAAGCTCACATACAGCGGCTCCGGCGTCTGGTAGGCGTCTCCGGCATACGTCTCGTCTCCCCCGCGGCCTCCTGGCCTCCAGCAGCGCTCCCCACGTCCACAGATGGACGAGCAGTAGGGATAAAATGACTGTCGTTTACTGGCAGATGGCACAATTTCCCCTCAGCCGCAGCAGCGCCGGGCTGCAGAGTTGTTACTTAGGTTTGTGTTTTCTGTGTAATGAATGCTCCGTGTTTGTGCCACTGTGTGTGTGTGTGTGTGTGTGTGCAGATTAATGTGTGTGTCTGTGTCAGGGTCAGAAATTAGCAGGAGCTGAGGACAAAAATGCCCTTGAAAGTTTCCAGCACGCCCATAAATATAAATTAAAAGTAATTGTGCTGTAATTTGGACATCCTTACAGTAATATTTCATAATTGTTTGCTTGTTTTCGTGGAGCTGTCATAAATAAATGTTATTAATATGACCACTGACCCCTGTGTAGGTATGTTTTTGGGGAGAAAAGTGTGTTTCAGAGAGCAGGTTTATCTCCCAGAATACCACACATCCCTTGGTCTGTGTTTATGCATGTGTGACATAAGGAGACACTGTGTTTTTGTGTGCGAATGTGTGTGTGTGTGTGTGTGTGTGTGTGTGTGTGAGAGAGAGAGAGAGGTGTAAATCCTTGTTTCCATTAAATCCACCGTAATGTTGTCTCAGAGCGCTGCGTTGTTTATTTCTCCAAAAGCTGGTGGCATTTCCAAATGTTGTGGTGGAGAAAAAAAGTGTTAGAAAGACGGAGTTGACACGACGTGAGAGGCTGATGACAAAGAGCAGAGGTTGTGTGTGTGTGTGTGTGTTTGTGTGTATTTGTGTATGTGTGTGTTATTCTTCTCCCCTCTGTATTTACTGACCACACACACTCCCCACCGGTGCCCCCGTGGAGCTCAGCTGAAATATGTGGCTCCTCTGCTCTGACGTTTCTCTGTGAAGCGGCAGACATATAAACTCAACACATTCAGTTTTGCCATTGCTTTTGAGTGTGTGTGTGTGTCTGTGTGTGTCTGTGTGTCTGTGTGTGTGTGTGTGTGTGTGCAGAGCCTACGTGGAGTCTGCAGTTAAGTGAATGTTATGTCTGTACGAGCAGAGGCGGATTATGAAAGGGAGGCAGTAAAAGAAGATGAAAAGAGAGAAACATAAAAATTAAAGGATAGCAGAGAGTGTGTGTGTGTATATGTGTGTGTCTGTGTGTGTATGTGTGTGTGCGTGGAAGAGAGAGAGAGAAAAGAGGGAGACGGCGTGGGTGTGTGTGGTCAGTATGCCCTTCAAACAGAGAAGAAAGCAAATCTGTGTCATTTTTAGACAGAGAGTGTGTGAGTTTGTATGTGTGTCTCTCTCTCTCTCTGTCGTGTGTGTGTGTGTGGGTGGGTGTGTGTCGGGGGGTGTGAGGTCTCTGACCCCCTGCCTCCCCCCCTGGCAAGGACTGTAAATGTCAGCAGGGGTTGTTTGGGTCGTTAGGAGACTCGTTAAAACCATGCCATCCGCAGATTTACGCTCAGGCTCGACAATTCACACACACACACACACACACACACACACACACACACACACACAAACAATGTCACTCTCCTTGTTTCTTTTTCTCTGCCATATTTCATCTGTCTTCACCACTCTCTCCTCTCCCTCCAACGCGCACACTTGTCTTTGAAAACCTCTCCTGTGCTCTGTAAGTCTTTGATAGTGGCAGTATTGTCCTGAAGGCAGTGTGTGTGTCTGTGTGTGTGTGTGTTTGTGTGTCTGTGTGTGTGTGTCTGTATACTACAGTCCAGCATCAGCCAGCAGCTTCAGTGCAGAACTTCAGTGAAAACACGCTGCGTTTACAGCCAGCTGTGGGCTCAAAAGATTGCAGTGTAAAAAAAACACACTCCTCACAGTCAGTGTAGAGAAAACCGTCTTGTTCCTATGAATGAAAACTCTTTGGAGTATCTTCTTTTTAAAAACATATATTTAAAGAGATAGTTCTGATTATTTGAAGTGGGGTTGTATACTAATAGATAATTGGTGTATTAGTATATTTTTATTGCTGCACTTTGCCATCAGGCAGACTTTTCGTACTGGAAACCGCTGTTATATCGCCAAATATCGCTTGGTACCAAACTCCATAGGCAAAATCTGCATTTTTACCTTGCAGAACACGGGGTTGTTCTGGTTTAAGGCTGGTCTACCACTGCCTCGAACTGTTAGTTAGTTTGTACTATTGTGTGACTTCTGTGTTTTAAAAGTTTAGTTTAGGTTCACCAAAGTCACACAATAACACAAACAAACTAACCAATCAAGGCAGAGGTAGACCAGCAACTCCTGTGTTGTGCGAGGTTAAATTACTGACATTGCCTATGGAGTTTGGTTGGTTTGGAGAGAGCGATATTTGGCTTGAGTAAGTGCAGTTTAAAGTCAGAAAAGGCTGTCTGACAGCAAAGTAAAGTGTCCAAATTACACTTCTGGTCACTCTATTCCAGCAGAGTTCCCCTCTGGTCTGCGTACTTGCTCCCTTGGTAAGTCCACGAACCCTTCAGTGCCTCTCTTGTTGCGCCACATTTCCCTTTAGTCCTCCCAAATGCACTTCTGGTTAGCCAGATGCCTCTCTAGCCTGCGCCAGTGACCCTTTGGACTGTCCAAGTGGCCTTCTAGTCCATGAAAGTGTCTATCCAGTCAGCCAAAGTGCCCTTGTAGTCACCACATGTCACTGTAGTCCGTGCAAACAGCCCTCTGGTCCGTATCCCAAGTGCCTCCAGGGCCGACCGTGTCAGCTGAAAATCAACTCTGTTAACTTTGTATGGCAACCAGCAGAGAAAGCTAGTCTCCTGCATAAAGATCAAGCTGAAACTGAGGACTTATTTTCACCATCAAATTTTGTTTTCACTTGAGAAGTATGCTGAACACCTGTCTGATCCAATTCAGTATTCTTCCACAGAACTGAAAATACGAGGGCCAATTTCTGATAAGCAGAATTTCTATGAACGGCCAAATTGAATCGAATTTCAGCGTTTTATAACCAGATGGAAGCTGAGAGAGAACAAACTCCAACGTGTCTGCCATCTGAATCATGCAATGATATTGATACTTGTTTTAATTACTCCTGCAAGAAAGAAGAAGCTATCAGCAGAGAATAGTCACCATCATACTGACAGGTTCACTGGCATGTAAACAGATATAAGGTTTTGTCAGTGTCCTTGTTGACAAATTTCTTGCCCTCCTTTAAAAAAAAAAAAAAGAGAGACATGACAAGTAGGATCATGCCTAGAAGGGATCCCCAGACCTGCCAAAGATCTTGCAAGATTGATCATTTTAACCCTGTGTGGTTTGGCAGTTTTTTTAATCTAGAAAGTGAAAATAAAGTGGTATGTAGGCTTCGTCAGATTAAACTCGAATATAACAACTCGATTGGAGCAATGTGAAACCGCGAGCAGCACATGCATGTGAATCTTAACCTGCAAGGAGAGCAAGCTGATGGTGCTAGTACTGCTAACTTCAGCCACAGTAGGCAAACCAATATGACATCATTTACTGCCCCTGAGTGTTTTCTAGTTGACTAGTCAACATTTTAATTTTCATTAAATCGACAGGGGAATGACTTGTTAGAACGTCCTTAATGACAAGTCAGTGTAGGTCACTGCAATCTCAGCAGTGCTCTTTAAAGAATCTGTCTTTTGTAAATATCTTTTCCGAAATGAATAAACAGTATTTTGGGCACTTTTCTGCTGATTGCCTTTTCCTCTCCTGAAGTTCAGCAGGTTTTTAACTCCTGAAGCAGCTCAGCCTCTCCAGCGTGCATTTATAGAAAGGTTATTTTCTCAAGTGTGATGGTGGTGTAATTTTCTGTGGGGCTCTCAACATCACTACCCTTTAATCATCCTATTATGTAAATGAGCAGTGCTCCATGTGTGGGCTTTACATGACTCCCTGAAAATTGGGCCGTTTATCACAACTTAAGCGTAAAGTTACTCTCTTCTTCTTCTTCTTCTTCTTCTTTTTCTCTGCAGCAGCAACAGCGCTGCAACGCTTACCGAGTCCCTGCATGAATGTTCATTTCCCTGGCAACGTTATCAAGAAATATTTTGGCACGTCTGGGAAGTGTGCAGGCCAAATTCTGTAAGCTCTGGAGAATGACAACTCGTTTAACAATGGCTGTTCTATCCTCAGTCCATCAGGCACTTAATCCAGCAGACACTTAAGACACTTAGTTGGATGGGAATTAAACATTGAGCACAACTAAGAGTCCCATTTACCAAGGGATCATAGCGGGACGCTCCCGTAAGCCAGTTCCACAGGATTTATAGCAGAAGTATGTCACCTTTAAAAATGAACGTATATATTAACCTGCAGAAGGTCTTAAATTCACAACGTGATACTGTAAATGATGTATTTTCAATAACAACACACTCTACTTTGTGTTGCTTCATCTGTCGAAGCACATTATGTATTAGGCAGATTTTCATTAAGCACTTTCAGAGTATTACTGTCTAGACGCAGTGTTTTTCCAAGGATAACATACAGTTGAGCACAAGTGGAAAAAGCCTGTTGCTAAGCAAAATGTTATTAAAGGGTTTCATATCAGATCACAGACTGAAGTGAAAATGGTCCGCTTGATTCTGACTAAATTGTGAAACAAAATGTGTCTCAAAGTTCAGAAGCAGGGCTGGGAATTGAATCTCAACACTGTTTTTGTACTGTCTAAAATTAAAAATAAGTCTGGAGGACTCAATATTGCAACCTGTACCAAAAGTACCAAAATACAGTATTAAATTCCAGGTCAGATTTATACGGTAATTAATTTTAAACTAACTTATTATTTCCACCAAGGAGTATATATTTTTGTTTTGGGGGGTGGGCAGGGTTGTCAGCAGGATCATGGAAAAACTACTGGCCCAATTTTCATGAAACTTGGTGGAAGGATGTAGCATAAGCCAGGGGATTTGACCTTCTAGTTTAGTCAAAGTTTTTGTCCACTTGGTGCAGTGGAAACAAGCTGTAAACACCTTTTAAGTGGATTTTGCAGGCTTGTTAGCAAACCGTTGCTTATTAACACATCCAGCAGACAAGGAGAAACATTATCGTTAATTTGTGTTGTGTTTCTGGTCACTTAAGTGCAATAAAAACTCTCCTTTTAGCTCTGTTTTTGGTCTCCACCAATTCCTTAGGGAAACTTAGGCAATTTAACAGCTAAATGCTCAGCAATGTTTGCTAGCTAGTTGCTAACTTTGTTGTATAAGCATACACTATATGTAGAATATTTTTTACCTCCCAATCAAAAAGCCTTTTCAAACAGGAAACCGTTATATGCCGTTATATAAAACCAAATATTGCTATCTCTCGCTCAACCAGACTTCATTTGCAAAATCAGTTATTTTGCTCAGCCGAACACAGGAGTTTCTGGTCTACTGCTGCCTCTATTGGTGAGTTACTTTGTCTTATTGTGTAACTTTGATGAACCCAAACTAACCTTTTAAAACACCAAAGTCACACAATGACACAAACACACTAACAGATCGAGGCAGCAACTCCCATCTTCTGCAAAGTAAAAATACTAATTTCGCCAATGGAGTTTGGTTGGTATGGAGGGAGTGATATTTGGCTTCCCGTTAGAAAAACCAAAACAATGCTCTGCAGAGGTAAGGGAAACTGCAGAATCTGGCAATATTTATACATGGTTTATAACATGAATAACCCCTTTCATATACAAGTAGTCATTTAAACCATTGTTAGTATGAAAATATTGATTGTAGCAGCTTTAAAGTCCACTGAGAAACATTTTGGTGCCTCCCACAACCCAGGTTTTATATTTCTAATACCCGCCTCTCAGTTATTTATGGCTTTATTTATTGATTGAATATGAAAGTAACCTGATTTGGATTCACTGTCGCTGCTCTCCATTCCTCTGTAGTCACAGAGTGTAAAATCCTCCCAGACCTTCCCAGGTTTGGGTTAAATGTACACCTCTGCGAGCCTTCAGCGTGTATGGAAAAAATTAGCAGACAGCTGTAGATCAGTAGGTCATTGTCAGCCGGCGGCCTTCATACGAACTTTGTCTGCAGGCCGCAGCTATGTATGTATTAATACACCCCATTAATGCCCTTTGAACGCCTCTTTGCATGTCACTTGATGAATTATGGATGAAAATACAGACCTGTCTGTGTGTTCTGCTCACATCCAAACCCTGCCACCTTTTTTCTCCAGTAAGATTTTTTTTTTGTTTTCTTCCTTTATGTCTCTTTTCACTTTCACACGCAGACGTCACGTGACGCCCTCACCAACACATTTTCAGCCTTAAATCCTCCCAGATATCTGCTCATTTTCTCTTTTTGTGTCCATGTTTTCAAATCTTCGTCGGTTTCTGAGCCCTTTGATGGCCGCCTGTTTCAACCTTTTTGATGTCTTTGCAGCATGTTCACTTAGAAATAAGGGTTTCAGAAGGGTTCTTCCTGAAGGGCTGAGGTTCCACTCAGAACCATTTGTGTCTGTAGATCCTTTATTTGAATAAAGGGTTCATCAAAGGTTCTGTGTAAGACTAATTGTTCCATCAAGAGCCCTTTTCTTCCAAACAAGCAGTTCATCAAGGGTTCAAAAGGGCAAAAATGGTTCTCCAATGGGGAGAAGATGAAGAACCCTTTATGGTTCTTTGTATCACAATATAAAAGGGTTCCTGGAAGAACCCCCTAGGTGGATTCCAGATAAAACCCTTGGTAGAACCCTCTAGCAGAGTTCTTGTTAGTACCCGAAGAAAGGTGGAAAGGTTCTTGATAGAACCTCATGGGGGGTTCTTGGTGAAACCTTTTACAGATGGTTCTAGGTATAACCCTTTATGTTGGGTTCTAGGTAGAACTCTCTGTAAGGCTTCCAAGTGGAACCTTTATAAAAGGTTCTGCCAATGGGGGACAAACCAAAAAATCCTTTATGGTTCATTGTATTGCAATATAAATGGATTTTTACTAGAACCCTTGGATTATTAAAGGGTTCTCAAGAGATCTGCTGGAGTGTGTTCTAGGTAAAATCCTTGGAATATAGATGGGTTCTCTGTAGAACCTCTCACTGGAGGATCTGGTGAAACCTTTCACAGATGGTTCTGGGTATAATCCTGTATGTTGGGATTTAGGTAGAGCTTTCTGAAAGGATTCCAAGGTTCCTATGAGGACAAGCCAAAGAACCCTTTGTGGTTTCTTTTTCTGATAATATAAAAGGGTTCTTGGGAGAAAATTCAACTTGAGTTCTACATAAAACCCTTGAAATATAAAAAGGTTATTGGAAGAACCCCCCGGCTAAGTTCTTGTTAGCACCAGAATCTTTACAAAAATGTTCTTACCAGGAACTAAAAAGGGTTTTTCCTGTGGAGACAAGCCGATGAACCCTTTACGGTTCCAGTCAGCGCCTTTATTTCTCAGAGCGTGCACACACTCCATGTCGAACACACACCTGTACGTGTCCTCTGCTCCACCTCTGGCTGCGGCTGCGGGCGGCTCTCATCCCGCCGGCTGACAGCGGTGTTGACATACGGCGGGTTTTTAATTACAAAGCTCCCCTTAAGGAAATTGTTGAGATACTTAACAGATAAGGCAGACATGGAGGGGAACAAAGAGGCTCGTTGTGTCGTATCAGGAGGACTGTTTTTGGAGGGCGCGCGGGGAGGAGGGGAGCTCGGGGGGGGTGTAGTCAGCTGGAGTTAAATCTGACAAAATATTATTGTGCCGTGAAGTGACTGGTTGATGGTGTTTCATTTATAGTTGTGCGCCTCCTTTCATCCACCTCCTTGTGTCTTTTCCCCCCATTGTCTCTCTTTATCTTTCTGTCGCTGACACCTGGATTTATTGCCACCTTTGGTATAATTGCATAATTTTAACTGAATTGTTGTGATGAATCGTGATTGCAAAATGGAGCCAATACACACACTGTCCTCATGCATGTATAAACATGTTTGCATGTGTGTGTGTGTGTGTGTGTGTGTGTCCCTGCTCTGAGCCAACCCCATTGGAAGAGTGTATTTTGTTGCTGGCAGAGGCAAACAGATGGCAGGTTGTGTGCCGAGCTGTAAGGAGTCCAACACACACATGCACACACACACACAGATACGCACACACACACACACACACACAAAGGCAGAGTGAGAGACAATCCAGGCTTGATCTGTCCCACCCATCACTCAGCCCCTTGACTCCCCCTCTACACCCCAAATGGCTCTTCAAGCCACACACACACACACACACACACACACACACACACACACACACACACACACACACACATGCACACACAAATAGTCTCCTGCTTGTTTTTGTTTCTTTGTGCTTCTATTTGATGTTTTATCGCTGTTACTCATGTTAAATTACTTGTATTTGTTGTCTTGTTTCAGTCTTGGTGTTTCCCCTCAGACAGACATTTGCACCACATGAAAAAAAAACAAAAAAACATAAAAACAAGACCAATTTATTTAAATGAGACCACAGACACTTGATGCAGAGGGGGTGTGAAAACAAAGAGCCTGCAGTTAAAAGTTGAACCTGGCTCAATTTGTGTCATCTAGGAAAGCGCCGTGGTGGCAGATTTCAGCTGTTTGCCTGACGATTGGCGTGACGAAAGTAAAAATTGATCACTGTGATAACTTTCCAGACTTTTAAAACCCTCTCTTAAAGTACTGCAAGCCTCTGTGCCATGTTTAGACATTTAATATTACTGCAGTTTTCAGCCTGAATACCCACTTATTGTGAAGCGCTTCGAGTCCCTCTACGTTCGTGCATATACTGTACATACCTCCGCTGACTGTGAGCTTTTTTTCCATTGAAATGACCATGTTCAGAAAAAAAAAACGAACAACTGCCTCATACAGGACATAAACCTGAGTTTCCTGAGTCCTGTGTTTGACCCACAAATCCTCATCTTCCTGCTTTTAAGAGCGACTGCGTTGTTTCTTCATTGTGCACAAGCTAATTATGTTTTATAATGTTACGACACTGTTTCGATGATTTCAATTCAGATCCAATTCCGATACCTGGATTCAGTGAAATCATGGTCCAGCGCAAGCTCTGTCTGGGATATGGGAATATT